>JAJOZX010000868.1:820000-1025000 GCA_023014485.1 Bathynomus jamesi
ATATATAGGCTGACCATACGTACCGTTTTGAACGGGACAGTACCGTTTGTTTTATATTTCCTGGCCGTCCCGTCGTTTTAATAAAAATGTCAATTTTGTCCCGGTTTATGTACTTACTTTTTCATGAATACAGAATATTACATAACCCCCGTCCCTTTTTTGCCATCCCAATGTCCCGTTTTTGTCTCAAGGAAATATGGTCAGCCTATCCATATAGGATCGCATAATGTTGCCTAATGTTTTTTTGTTTTTCTTTTTAGTGACAAGTAGTTTAGTTACAGTATTTTTATTTGAATATGCCTTTGGGGAGCGTGACAGCTTTTCAGGCAAAAATCTTTGAGATTCATTTCAATTTTACGAAGAAAAATAAGAACTATAACCCGGATTAGTAAAAAATAAAATAAAGTTGCATTGAGTTAACTCTGTCATTAGAAGCGGTAAGTTATTGAGGTAATGGGATAGCGAAGTAGTAGTGGGTAGAGAGGTATTGAATTAGATGGGTTGTGAGGTCAAGGTTTTCGCTCCACCTTATACGTTTTATTGCCTTCGCAGAGGAACATTTTTAACGTGAAACAGTTTGATCAAAGTTAAAAGAAATAATTAAAACTTGAATCTGTACCTTACTAATGGTAATCATAATGAATAGAAAGAGAAGAAAGAGTAGACTAGATATCGAAAGCTATAAAAATCAATTTAGGTTAGGTCACTCTCGGCTAGCTATGGGTAGTGTGGTAGTGATGTAGTGAGTAGAGAGGCAAGAAGGTATTGAGTTAGTGTAATGGTGATGTAATGGGTTAGAGAAGAAGTACTGATGTAGGAAGGTTGTGAGGTAGTGATTAGAGAGGCAATGAGGTAGTGAGAGTTAGACCTGGCAGTGATTAGGTCAGGTTATTAGGTGAACTGCATTAAATTGCGGTTAGTTTAGGTTAGTTATGTATCGTGAGGTACTGTGGTGGAGAGGTATGAGGTACTGTGGTGGAGAGGTAGTGATGTAGGTTACTCTTGGATAGTTATGGCTGGTGAGTTAGTGATATAATGGGGTAGAGAGGTAGTGATGTAGGAAGGTTGTGAGGTAGTGAGTTAGAGAGGCATTGAGGTAGTGTGATAGCGAGACCTATCAATGGTTAGGCTAGGTTAGGTTGCTCCTGGTTAGTTATGGCTGGTGAGTTAGTGAGGTAATGAGGTAGAAAGGTAGTGATGTAGGAAGGCTGTGAAGTAGTGAGGTAGTGAGTTAGAGAGGCAATGATTAGGTTAGGCTAGGTTATTAGGTGAACTGCGTTAAATTGAGGTTAGTTTAGGTTAGTTATGGGTTGTGAGGTACTGTGGTGGAGAGGTAGTTATGTAGGTTACTCTTGAATAGTTATGGCTGGTGAGTTAGTGAGGTAATGGGGTAGAGAGGTAGTGATGTAGGAAGGTTGTGAGGTAGTGGGGTAGTGAGTTAGAGAGGCATTGAGGTAGTGTGTAGCGAGACCTATCAATGGTTAGGCTAGGTTAGGTTGCTATTGGTTAGTTATGGCTGGTGAGTTAGTGAGGTAATGGGGTAGAGAGGTAGTGATGTAGGAAGGTTGTGAGGTAGTGGGGTAGTAAGTTAGAGAGGCAATGATTAGGTTAGGTTAGGTTATTAGGTGAACTGCGTAAAATTCAGGTTAGTTTAGGTTAGTTATGGGTTGTTAGATACTGTGGTGGGGAGGTATGAGCTACTGTGGTGGAGAGGTAGTGATGTAAGTTACTCTTGGATAGTTATGGCTGGTGAGTTAGTGAGGTAAAGGGGTAGAGAGGTAGTGATGTAGGAAGGTTGTGAGGTAGTGCGGTAGTGAGTTAGAGAGGCAATGATTAGGTTAGGTTAGGTTATTAGGTGAACTGCTTTAAATTCAGGTTAGTTTAGGTTGGTTATGGGTTGTGAGGTACTGTGGTGGGGAGGTATGAGATACTGTGGTGGAGAGGTAGTAAAAAATAAAATAAAGTTGCATTGAGTTAACTTTGTCATTAGAAGCGGTGAGTTATTGAGGTAATGGGATAGCGAAGTAGTGAAGTAGTAGGTAGAGAGGTATTGAATTAGATGGGTTGTAAGGTCAAGGTTTTCGCTCCACCTTATACGTTTTATTGCCTTCGCAGAGGAACATTTTTAACGTGAAACAGTTTGATCAAAGTAAAAAGAAATAATTAAAACTTGAATCTGTACCCTACTAATGGTAATCATAATGAATAGAAAGAGAAGAAAGCGTAGGCTAGATTATTAGAGTCTATTACTTCCCACATTAAGCTAGGTGAGGTTACGCTTGTACATATATCGAAAGCTATAAAAATTAATTTAGGTTAGGTCACTCTCGTCGAGCTATGGGTAGTGTGGTAGTGATGTAGTGAGTAGATAGGCAAGAAGGTATTGAGTTAGTGTAATGGTGATGTAATGGGTTAAAGAGGAAGTAGTGATGTAGGAAGGTTGTGAGGTAGTGGTTAGAGAGGCAATGAGGTAGTGAGAGTTAGACCTGGCAGTGATTAGGTTAGGTTAGGTTATTAGGTGAACTGCATTAAATTGCGGTTAGTTTAGGTTAGTTATGGGTCGTGAGGTACTGTGGTGGAGAGGTATGAGGTACTGTGGTGGAGAGGTAGTGATGTAGGTTACTCTTGGATAGTTATGGCTGATGAGTTAGTGAGGTAATGGGGTAGAGAGGTAGTGATGTATGAAGGTTGTGAGGTAGTGGGGTAGTGAGTTAGAGAGGCATTGAGGTAGTGTGATAGCGAGACCTATCAATGGTTAGGCTAGGTTAGGTTGCTCTTGGATAGTTATGGCTGGTGAGTTAGTGAGGTATTGGGGTACAGAGGTTGTGATGTAGGAAGGTTGTGAGGTATTGGGGTAATGAGTTAGAGAGGCAATGATTAGGTTAGGTTAGGTTATTAGGTGAACTGCGTTAAATTGAGGTTAGTTTAGGTTAGTTATGGGTTGTGAGGTACTGTGGTGGGGAGGTATGAGATACTGTGGTGGAGAGGTAGTGATGTAGGTTACGCTTGGATAGTTATGGCTGGTGAGTTAGTGAGGTAATGGAGTAGAGAGGTAGTGATGTAGGAAGGTTGTGAGGTAGCGGGGTAGTAAGTTAGAGAGGCATTGAAGTAGTGTGATAGCGAGACCTATCAATGGTTAGATTAGGTTAGGTTGCTCTTGGTTAGTTATAGCTGGCGAGTTAGTGAGGTAATGGGGTAGAGAGGTAGTGATGTAGGAAGGTTGTGAGGTAATGGGGTAGTGAGTTAGAGGCAATGATTAGGTAAGGTTATTAGGTGAACTGCGTCAAATTCAGGTTAGTTTATGTAAGGTTATTAGGTGAACTGCGGTAAATTCAGGTTAGTTTAGGTTAGTTATGGGTTGTGAGGTACTGTGGTGGGGAGGTATGAGGTACTGTGGTGGAGAGGTAGTGATGTAGGTTACTCTTGGCTAATTATAGCTGGTGAGTTAGTGAGGTATTGGGGTATAGAGGTAGTGATGTAGGAAGGTTGTGAGGTATTGGGGTACAGAGGTAGTGATATAGGAAGGTTGTGAGGTAGTGGGGTAGTGAGTTAGAGAGGCAATGATTAGGTTAGGTTAGGTTATTAGGTGAACTGCATTAAATTGAGGTTAGTTATTGGTTGTGAGGTACTGTGGTGGAGAGGTACTGTGGTGGAGAGGTAGTGATGTAGGTTACTCTTGGATAGTTATGGCTGGTGAGTTAGTGATATAATGGGGTAGAGAGGTAGTGATGTAGGAAGGTTGTGAGGTAGTGCGGTAGTGAGTTAGAGAGGCATTGAGGTAGTGTGATAGCGAGACCTATAGATGGTTAGGCTAGGTTAGGTTGCTCCTGGTTAGTTATGACTGGTGAGTTAGTGAGGTAATGGGGTAGAGAGGTAATGATGTAGGAAGGTTGTGAAGTAGTGGGGTAGTGAGTTAGAGAGGCAATGATTAGGTTATGTTTGGTTATTAGGTGAACTGCGTTAAATTGAGGTTAGTTTAGGTTAGTTATTGGTTGTGAGGTACTCTGGTGGAGAGGTAGTGATGTAGGTTACTCTTGGATAGTTATGGCTGGTGAGTTAGTGAGGTAATGGGGTAGAGAGGTAGTGATGTAGGAAGGTTGTGAGGTAGTGGGGTAGTGAGTTAGAGAGGCATTGAGGTAGGGTGATAGCGAGACCTATCAATGGTTAGGCTAGGTTAGGTTGCTTTTGGATAGTTATAGCTGGTGAGTTAGTGAGGTACTGGGGTACAGAGGTAGTGATGTAGGAAAGTTGTGAGGTAGTGGGGTAGTGAGATAGAGAAGCAATGATTAGGTTAGGTTAGGTTATTAGGTGAACTGCGTTAAATTGAGGTTAGTTTAGGTTAGTTATGGGTTGTGAGTTAGTGAGGTAATGGGTAGAGATGTAGTGATGTAGGTTACTCTTGGATAGTTATGGGGTAGAGAGGTAGTGATGTAGGAAGGTTGTGAGGTAGTGGGGTAGTGAGTTAGAGAGACAATGAGGTATTAAGAGTTAGAACTCGTTCACTATTTTGATCTTACGGTAAATATATAGTCCTGCAGCTAATGAGCGCTCGTCGGTAGGTTCTGTTTGGTGTAGGAGTGAGTTGCCCTCATGCGCTCTTCGCCACACATGACCGTTTGGTGGTGGTTGAGCGAGCTTGAAATTGGTTTAGTGAGGTTAATTAATATAAAGGGTGATCCAGAGAAATGGGACCCAAAGGAAACCCCTGTAACTCTTAAAGTATAAATCCTTTTATAAAATCATACGCCCCCTCGGGGCATTGGTTTCTTCGCGTATGTAGGAGACTTACGACTTCTGATCGAGTGAGGACCATGGTGTAGTAGTTATCATATCTGACCAGCAATCGGAAGATCCCGGGTTCGATTCCCGGGTGGTTACCTCATTTTTTCATTTGTTCGTTCTCCCTCCTCATCTTGCGCGGATTGTTCTTCTAACAAGCGTCGTTCTTTACGTTAATTATACTGCGTGTTCTTTGCAGTTGAAATGTATATATATGTGCGGCATGCGGGAGGTGCCCCCCTCGGGGCATTGGTTTCTTCGCGTATGTAGGAGACTTACGACTTCTGATCGAGTGAGGACCATGGTGTAGTAGTTATCATATCTGACCAGCAATCGGAAGATCCCGGGTTCGATTCCCGGGTGGTTACCTCATTTTTTCATTTGTTCGTTCTCCCTCCTCATCTTGCGCGGTATGTTCTTCTAACAAGCGTCGTTCTTTACGTTAATTATACTGCGTGTTCTTTGCAGTTGAAATATATATATATATATATATATATATATATATATATATATATATATATATATATGAAAGAAACAGGTGTTCTCAAATTTACCTTTCATTATCATAGTGAAACTGAAACAGTTAAAGTATTATCCGCGGTCCATAACCACTAGACCACCTAGGGTACCTATTTATCTACCAACCAGTTGTGTGGAAGGAAGAGAGAGAGAGAGAGAGAGAGAAATCCTTAAAACAGTATCTAATTAAAAATACATACATATATATTTTTTTTAACTAAATAAAAAATTTTGTAATTTTTTTCGTAAAAAATTTTCCGACAATTTTCGGATGAAAATTTAGCGGCGCTGTTCAATGTTTGACCTTTATGGTCGGTGGGTACCAATGGGGTCTCTGAAAGGGGGGGCTTAAACGAGAATAAGGGGAGTGAGGGATACAGAGTGGGTGGCGGAAAGAGAGAAAGAGAGAGAGAGAGGAAAAAAAAAAGTGTTTTTGTTATTAAAAAATGAGATAAAATTCATCTGTATATATATACACACAAGCGCAGAAAGATTTTGAGAGGTTGGCGGGAGGGAGGGGTGGGGCAGGGGAAGGGGTTAATCGTATGCTGTTATATTCGAGTTCCTGGCAAGTTTTCCGTCCGTTTTGTGGGAGGAACGAACCCCTCTCTTTGCACAATATCTCAAGACACCTGCAATATAATGTGATACAGCGATTTATGTTGGGACAGAACCGTACACGTGTCATCTGTCAAGTGAACATGCATTCGTATCTATCTATCTATTTATCTATATCTATATATGCGTTAATGAGTTTGCCACATAAGTTAAATTATTAAATCATAGGCTGAACAAAGGTTTCGCTGGTTTTTACAAAACATCCATTCAGGGTACTTGTAGCATCATTACTAAGTACATATGAGATTAACGTAGTATGTACACACCTGCACTCTTTTATAATTAATTATTCATTTGAATAAATTTGTTTAAGAAAACCATTTTCCTAATTCACCTGAGCGTAATACTACTGCTACTACTACTAATAATGATGATAATAATAATGATAATAACAACTGATCGCGAGAGTAACATGTATATCACGACATTTGCAGTGTCGCTGCGGTTTATCTTTATAAATGTTATATTTTATAACGAAAAACGGATTACAATTAAAGTTAGTTTAGGTTAGACAAGGTTTGGTTAAACTTATTGGCTTTTATAAATGTCGCGATATAGAATTGAATGCGAAAATGCGTGATGATGTCGCGGTTTTGTAGAGTAGCCAAATGCGTGTTTGTGTGCGCACGCGCGCGTTAAATAAGGCTAAGAAATTATAGGCACAAATGTTTGCGGCAAAAGTCTTTCTCTGGGGAACATTACTTAATTATAAACAAATTAAGTACTGAAAGGAAAAGAAACTGTAACACGAGATGTTTGTAGTTTGCTCTGAGACGAGAGAGGACAGTGTGAGTGTTTGTACATCGCTAGAGTATGACATCACAAATGTTAACATAACTTATTATGCGACTTAAAACCACAGTGCAGTACTTTATATATATATATATATATATATATATATATATATATATATATATCTATATAGTGATGTAGCGGATGTCATTTTTTCACATCCGCGGATGCGGATGAGGAAGTTTGATTTCGACATCCGCGGATGCGGATGCGGATGTCTACATTTTCGTTATTTTTTAGGATATATTCGAGATTTGTTGTGTTTAACGTATATAATAAGTTATTATATAGAGAGAGCTGTAGCTATAATGTAGTATAATTGATTAATTGTACAATAATTGCTGTACTTTTCTCTGAACATATAAAATAATATCAAGCATCTAACTAATATAGAAATCAATTGTGAATTCGTCTGCAAATAAATTCGTTATACTTTGTCGAGTTTCAGCCACAATTAGAAACCATAATTGTGTTACCAGAATGCGGGACGTGAACCCAACTCAAATGCACCTCACCGACCTCTTTCCCCAACCTCCACCCTTATAGAAAGAGATCTTTAATTAGCTTGATAACTATTTATATTAAGTTTAAAGTTTTATTAGGCATATTTATAAATGAGTAATTAAAATAAAGTAAACTAAGATGTTCATCGTTTAATATTCAAACTTAATTATAGGAAGGTTATGCTTAAGGAACATTAATTTTTATGCCTTTTCTGCTGCCAGTCTGTTTCTCTTTTCATCATATATTAATCCAGCACTGCTAAATAATCTCTCGCTTGGTACGTTTGTTGGAGGACAGGCTAAATGTTTCCTTGCAAGTTTACTCAAGTATGGATAGATATTCTGCGTATTTTTCCACCAACTAGTAGGATTGTCACATGCAGCCAGTCGTTTTTCTTGGTGATAGCTGTCGATCATTTTTACTACATCTTTTGACATCGCGTAGGTCTCGTCATTGCTGCTTGACTCAAGAAACTGAGAGAGAGATTCTGTGATAGATTTGCTCGTTGAAGGTGTTGGTTCTGTCACTGAAACTTTTATTCTTTTGGTAGGTGGCGAAGCGACAGATTCAAGAGATTGAAGCTCTTCAACTGCTTTGCCAAGTGATGATTTAACTCGTTCTAATGTACTAGGTGAAAATAACTTAGCTTTGTAACGTGGATCTAAGTAGGTTGCAAGAGAGTAACTTCATACAAGAACAGCCTCTCGTCTTGTCGCTTGCATCACTTTTGCGCACAATGAACTAGTTCTATTATTATAGTAGAATTTGATAATTTCCGCTTATTAATGACGTTTTATCTCAACGGTCCACATCCGCACGACATCCGCAGTCCAAAGTGCGGATGCGGATGCGAGAAAATGTGCGGATGTTCTGCGGATGCGGATGCGGATGTGACCTACATCACTAATATATATATATATATATATTATATATATATATATGTGTGTGTGTGTGTGTGCGTGTGTGTGTGTGTGTACGTGCACGAAGTGCTCATTCGTTTATTATGTATTTTTTTCTACTGTTGTAAAATGAATTTCAGTACAATAACAGACATCATTTCCAATTTAACTACGTCCTCTTCAAATTTGATTTTTTGCTTATATATATATATATATATTCCCCCCCCCCCCCCCCCCCCCGAGCATTTCAGATCACACCTGCGCGAACAATGGACGAAGATAGAAAATAAAATTTGGTGCTCGTACTTCTCTTTTTAAGCGTATATATATATATACAGGGTGTCCGAGAATTATCTGTACAATTTTTGGCTGTTATTAAAAGTCAACCATGAAGTGTAGAAATTCCAGTGTTGTCCCATTTTACAGAGAATCTCAGTACGTTTTTTCTGATACCAAGTTTTGACAAGTTTTTTAGAAATTCCAGTGTGTCCGAACATTATCTGTACAATTTCATCTTTTAATAAAATTCTTGATAACACACGTAAAATTCTTAAACAAGATTATTTAGAATCTGTATTTTCAAAAGTTTCTTTTATTAAAGTAACGACATTCGATATGTGCACCATTAGTGATTCGCAAAACATCCAATCGATACTTCAAATGTTGCCATGTACGCTGCAGCATATCCACATCAATTCGCTCAATAGCAGCTGTGATTCTTGCTTTTAAATCACCAATGTCTGTCACCCGCGTACATTTCTAAAAAACTTGTCAAAACGTGGTATTAGAAAAAACTTAATGAGATTTTCTGTAAAATGGAACAACACTGGAATTTCTACACTTCATGGTTGACTTTTAATAACAGCCAAAAATTGTACAGATAATTCTCGGACACCTTGTATATAGTGGAATTTGTCCTTCTAATGATTTCTTCTCTATCTAACTTGAATTTTGTTAAATGAAAAGATTGCTTTTGATAATACTATGTTTCGTATTGAAGTAACGGTGCTTTATCTAACAGTATAGTTTAAGTAGTTTGTGCGTGAAATTGAAACGCGTTTCCAGGTAATAAAAATATGTAGGTATAATATATATATAATATATATATATATATATATATATATATATATATATAGATAGATAGATAGATAGATAGATAGTAGAGAATTCCAAATTCAATGTACATGTGATTTGAAATAGAGAAATTAATAATTATTAAGCATTGTTTTAATAAAAAATTTCTAATTTTGTTTGTTGAAACCGCTGACGAAAGTTAATTAAAAATTTCTGGAGATAAAATTCTAGTAAATTCGGTTAAGTTTTACGTGATAAGGTTTTAGTTTTAAAATGGAAAGCAATTATTTCGTTGATATAAATACAGTTATTACCCAATTAAATGCAGGGCCTTAAAAAAAATCCGACATCTTTGCTATTAACTTCGAGTCAAACCTGTTTAATTTAAAAATAAAAAATTTGTATACGCATTGAAACATCGAACGGTTTTAACTGCATCAAAACCGTATATAATGAAATGAACTTGAAAATTCCAAGAATATTATTTCTAGTTAACTGTGAAAATAAAATTATATACATATATATATATATATATATGTGTGTGTGTGTGTGTGCATGAGTTGTTCATTCGTTTGTATATATATATATATATATATATTATATATATATATATACAAGCGCATCCTTTCCCACTGTTACTCCTGATTTAGCGTGAATTGTGATATTAATAATAATAATAAAAATAGGAATTATGTAATAATTTATTTATTTTAGTTGTGTAAAGAGCGTGTGTTTAAATTCTAATTATTTATTTAGTAAACAGAATTTCTTTTAAAGTAAATTGTTGGAATTAAGGAGAAGATTCATCTGTATTGGCAGCGATTTAAAATAAATGGTGGTACCTGACAACTATCATCATATAAATATATGGTGGTATTTAGCAACCAAATGGCTGAATAACACTGGTATGCATCAATTTTGCTGTCAAGGGTTTTGTAAGTGATTGTTATAGAGTTTTTCCTGCTGATTTCGAATCTGCAATCCGTTTTTCTCAATCAGCTCAGGTTATCCGGCTATGGCCTCATAAGTAAAATAGAATTTTTCGTGATTTTGTCAAAGCGGAATTGGAACAGTAACATCTATCATCACTTGTTTCACTTGTATAATATCTTTTTTTACTTTTCAGGCATATAGATAAAATATTTCATAATGAATAGAGCATGTAAAAATGATCCCAATAGATTCTGCTACATATGTGGGACGGTTACCATGCCAAATAACCAGTCCCAAATCACTAAATTTGTGAAGACAATGTATAGAGCATACTTTGGAATTAAGCTAGGGGACCAGGACAAAAATTTCGCCCCTATATGTGCTGCAAGACGTGCATTGAAAATTTGAGAAGATGGAGCAAAGGCAGAGCGAAATCTTTGCCTTTTGGAATTCCCATGATTTGGAGAGAAGGAAAGGATCACGTGACAGATTGCTATTTCTGCATGACAAACCTCCAAGGTGGGCTTATAAATTTATTTTTCTTAATATTTTGAAATCCTCGTATGAAACTTGACATAATATTCACCATAATGTAATATTCACCATATATAGCATAATATTCACCATAATGGTAATCATACATTTACATATACATATTGTTATAGAAAATACATTTACACATACATATTGTTATACAAGTTACATTTACATATACAATGATTGTATATTTTCTTTCTTTTTCATTCATATTGGCCCCGAAGGGACAATATGAATGAAAAAGAAAGAAAATATACAGACTCCATCGACCTATTTCATATCTTACAGACCGCAGCCTTCCCTCACAAGCCGCCACTGTCTGAATGCTTCTTTTATTTCATATGCAAGTTTTAAATCCATGTTTCTGTGTTTCTATTTTCAGGAGTTAACAAGAAGAATAAACACATTGTTGTATACCCTGACATTCCTTCTGCTATGAGACCTGTACCCCATGGTCCTGGAATTCCAATACCCAACCCACCTCAAACCCTGGACTTCGATGATTCTGATGATGAATCAATGACCAATGCTAATGACCAGTCCCAGTCGTATATACCTCAAAATACCGCTTCAAATGAGCCGAGGCCACTCAACCAGGCCAAACTTAATGATCTTACCAGGGATTTAGGACTTTCCAAATTAGCTGCCGAGATCTTGGGCTCACGACTTCGAGAGGACAACTTGCTGGCTCCGGGAACAACATTCTCCTGGTATAGGAAACGAGAGGAAGAATTCCGCAAGTTTTTTGCAGTGCACGAAAATACCTCTTCCTTAGTGTACTGCTGCAATGTTGAGGGGCTAATCGAATCCTTGGGCCTGCCATATAACGCATCAGAATGGAGGCTATTTATAGACTCGTCTAAACGAAGTTTGAAAGCAGTACTTCTCAACATTGGGAATAGGGTTGCATCAGTCCCTGTAGCACATTCCGTACAACTTACTGAGAGCTACGATAACATGAAAATTTTACTGGATGCTCTCGTATACGACCAACATAACTGGAGGATCTGTGGAGATTTGAAGGTAATACTAATATCATAAGTAAACTATTGCTATTGACTATGTTGTTTTTCCAAAGGTTATTTGAGAGCGTATAAGAACACTTAACTTCCCCACAGAAGTGATACAGTCCAATGCATAGATTTTTTTATCTGATAGAACAAATTCTCTAAATTCTTTAAATATTTTCATTTTTTTTCAGATTGTGGCATTTGTATTGGGAATGCAAGGGATACACGAAATACCCATGTTTCCTCTGCAAATGGGATAGCCGAGCGGATGAGAAGCACTATGCACAACGTGAATGGGCATCCAGAGAGAATTTTGAACCTGGGTCGCATAATGTCGTTTCAGTGCCCCTTGTACCACCAACAAAAATTTTGCTCCCACCACTTCATATTAAGCTGGGCTTGATGAAAAATTTCATCAAATCAATGAATAAGGAGGGTTCAGCATTCCGATATCTCGAGAGTAAGTTCCTCATATATCTGATGCTAAACTAAATGCTGGGGTTTTTGATGGTCCTCAAATTCGAACTTTGATCAAGGATACTCAGTTCGAAAACGCAATGACTCCAACTGAGAAGAATGCCTGGCAGGCATTCAAATCAGTTGTCACTGATTTTCTTGGCAAGCGTAGAAGTCCAGAATACGAGTCCGTTGTCGAAAACTTGATGGAAGCTTTCAAAGCTCATGGGTCGCGCATGTCCATAAAAATGCACTTTTTGTGGTCCCACTTGGACTATTTTCCTGAAAATTGCGGGGATTATAGTGAGGAACAGGGTGAACGATTTCACCAAGATATCAAAATAATGGAAGAGAGGTACCAGGGAAACTGGTATATCAATATGCTGGCGGACTATTGCTGGTGTTTGAAGCGAGACGTGCCCGAAGAAAAACAGACGGAAAGCCAAAAAAACTTCCTTCCTTCCTCAATAAACTTTTTTCCATATTCATTGTATGAATAAAAGTATTTATTCACACAATGTTCTCATTTTTCACGAGTGTTCTTATAATATTACTCGTACCTACAGTGTTTAAGCTAAAAAAAATCAATAAATTTGGGGATAAAATTGGACTTATAATAAATGGCCAATAGAGAAAAAACCTGACCTGATTGAGGAAAACCAATGTCATTTTCGAATTCAGCATGGTCGAATTATATAATATGAGTTGAAAAAACCCTCACAGCAGACAAAAAAATTTCATATGCATACCAGTGTAATATATGAATTAATTTAATAAATATTGCTATCTGGCAACTCAGTCTTCTATTGGATGATTAATATATGGTTTAATTAAATATATAGAACAAACTGGCAACTCAGCCTTCTATTGGCTGATGAATTAAATACATGGCGCTATCTGGCAACTCAGCCAACTGGCGGATTAGAGGTCTATAAAATAGCGGAGGCGGACGACGGAGTCATACAAGCTCGGCTCCCAGCCGAGCAAGGATCTCTGGTCCTTTCTTTTTCTGTCCCTTTGGGTGGTGAGGAAACCCCTTCCCTCCCATAGAGGCCTCTTAGGTTAGGTATGCCCCTTTGGGGGGAATAGCTTGGGGGAGAACTCCGCCTCCAAGTTGCATGCCCCTTGCAATCCCATTTTGGGGTTGGCAACAAAGGTTGTCTCTCTCTCTCTCTCTCTCTCTCTCTCTCTCTCTTTTTCTGCCCCTTTGGGGGGATTTTTTTCTTTTTTTTTGCAACAAAGGGGGTCGGGGGTTTGGCACTCTTGCAACAAAAGGGGGTGCGGGGTTGGTAACAAAAGGGGGTGGGGTGGCACTCTTGCAACAAAGGGGGGTAGGGTGGCACTCTTGCAACATTACGTAACATTTCTGCACTCTGGCATTTTGCGTGCATACTACTGATGATGATAAAGTAGGTTGTGTATTTGTACCGAAGACTGCTACAAAAACGTGAATTTCCGTAAAAAAAACTAGTTTCTTGTGAGAGAAGAACAGCTTTGCTGTAATGTCTGTAAAGAACTTTAAGTGCAACAAAAACTCAAGGTATCAACATTTCCATGGTACAGATGTGGTACAAAAAGAAGCAAGAAATGTCATTACTAGGGTTTCTCAACTGGGATCCTGGGCGGAAAATGATAACTTTAAATCTCGGGACAAACGCAGCAAATATCGGGTTTTACAAAGTATTCTTAAAACGTTATTTCAAATAGTTTTATGTTGTTTTACCACTGAATCTAGAAAATACAAAGAAAGACTATGATGACAAATTTATAATAGCACGAATCATGTTGCGTTGTACAACTCGATTTGTGCCTAATAGTATTGTACATGAGTTGATAACTCATGATGTTTTTGTTATTGTTTTCTTTCATTTGGTTTGCAAACATTTTTCTTATTTTTTAACTGAATATTTAACTTCTTGCTTTTTTTGTTTTGTAAAAGAAGAAAATGTTTGATTTTAATGGAATATTTAACTTATAAGGAAAAAGCTATATGTATAGCTTTTTCCTTATAAGTTATATATATATTATAGAGAGGATCACCTGACGATCAGGGGCCCCAGCCTTCGTTGGTTAGCCTTATAAAGCTAACTAACGAAAATATCACTTCACCTAACCAATCGTTAGGTCAACTGTACACCCTTGACGATTGGTTAGGTTAAGTCGTTATATTTTCGTTAGTTAGCCTTATAAGGCTAACTGAAGGCTGGGGGCCTTGATCTTCAGGTGATCCGATAGATAGATATATATGGGATGAATTTCACAATTAAACACGTGAAATGAATGAATGATGTAAATCCACAAGGAAAAATGAAAATGATTCCAAGGCCTTTCGTGTATTCAGAAGTACACCTCGTCAGGGTTTCATTCCCTGATGAGGTGTACTTCTGAATACACGAAAGTGCTTGGAATCATTTTTCTTTTACCTTGTGGGTTTGCATTATATATATATATATATATAATATATATATATACAAAGCTGGGCACTTGCGGTTTTTTTGCGGTACTGCGGTACTGCGGTACTACCGCACTACCAAACCGGTACCGCATAACGCAGTACCGCAAAGGATCGCTGAAAGTACAGGCTGTACTTTCAGCGATCCTTTGCGGTACTGCGTTATGCGGTACCGGTTTGGTAGTGCGGTAGTACCGCAGTACCGCAGTACCGCAAAAAGACCGCAAGTGCCCAGCTCTGTATAATATATATATATATATATAATTTTGTAACGGAAAATTTAACTTCTTGCTTTTTTGTAGAAAAAGAAAATGTTTTATATTTTTATATATGGAAGTACTTTTTAAATTAAATTCTACTGAAACTGCCTTATTTTCATACCTAAGTAGTGTAGCTATTGGGATTTATCGTTCTTTGTCCATATACAGGGTGTCCCATAAGTCCGGCATCATAGGAGAAATTCATATTTTTCTATTTCTACAAACCATAATTCATATTTTTCTTATGCTCGGGATGCCAATTTCCCGTCCACCATTCTGTTCAGTGACGAGGCTGTTTTTTATGGAAATGGTGAGGTAAATCGACAGAACACCCGCTACTGGTCTCAAAACAACCCTCACTGGTATACTTCTTCAAAGGAACAAGGTGCATCTCGGGTGATGGTATGGTGTGGCATTTGGAAGGATCGCATCATAGGCCCCCTCTTTTTCGATGAACATGTCACTGGAGGCACCTACCTACGTATGCTCAAGGAAGAAGCATTTCCCAGTGTCTTGAACGAAGAAAGAAATTTCCCAACATGGTTCCAGCAAGACGGCGCTCCTGCACAATACAAATACAGCACCCAAGTAAGGGAATAGCTGTAACAACAATTCCCTGGTCATTGGATAGGACGTCGAGGGCCTGTGGAATGGCCAGCTGGAAGCCCGGATCTCACGCCACTAGATTTTTATCTCTGGGGCCACTTGAAAGCGCTGGTATACGCAGAGAAAATTAGGAGTGTTGAACATTTGCGGCGGCGCATTATTGGGGCATGTAACACCATTACTCCTGACATCATTCACCGTGTGCTTGCTGACTGGGTATCACGTCTGAATTTGTGTATTGAAAACAATGGTGGACATATTGAGCACGTTCTGTAAATAAAAGCTTTTGTTTTGCCTTTTTTTATTATTTTTCCTATGATGCCGGACTTATGGGACACCCTGTATACGTATGTACAATAAACCGGGAAATTCTGGGATCCCGGGACGATGGCTAATTTTGTCCCGGAAAACTGGGATAGTGGAAATCCCTGAAAACGAGAAACCCTAGTCATTAAGCAGTAAAATTATTCCGCAAAGGAAATTTCGAGGAAAGAAATATGCTCTTAGTGCATATCAAAATGCCATAGGTAACCTTTCAACCTTTCAAATGTTCCCTGCAATAATTCCTCATTTCACGGAGGTCAAGTTTGTTGCCCCCCTTCTCTCATAATGTCATAGATAATAATGCCAGAGGGTGAAAATATCATGAGGCAAAAATACCATAGTATAACCTTGGTTAACCTTGGTTTTGCTTCCGCCCGATTTGTTCTTTCTGACGAAGGTCAAGCTTGTCACTCCACCTTAGACCTACAGTTTAACTGGAATCCGAACCATGCCCCACTAGCAGCCCAGCGTCTTAACCACTAGGTTACCCAGGGTACCTATTTATCTACCAACTAATTTCTTTATTGTGTGAAAGGATGAACGGCTTGGTTTTGCCGTGCGCTGTCTGCCGTCACCGGGTTTCGATCCCGGGGCAGATGGATTCTTCAGCGACGCTGACCACTACACCACCAAGGCGCATATATATAGTGTACACTATACAGTATTAATATAAATACAGGGGAACTTTACTCCCCAGGCAGGATCCAGAGACAGTCGGTGATGCTCCGCCCACACTCATGATGCAACTGATATAATGACGTCATAGATATTTCTTCCAATTACAAAGCTGTGCACATACGTCATTCATTTATGTATAGGCTCTTCCTGTATCTGTACTGTAAAAAGGCAGTCCTGTCCTTCCGCAGACACCATGTATTTACTCTTAAGCGATTCTAAACACAAAAATAAATGCGCTTTGCTTTGTTTCAACTTTTTACTCTAGTGCGTTCAGCTTTTCACTGCTGCGTTCTTTCCTATAGTTTTATTGACGAATAATTGACCCCCCCGCTTTATTTCCTGAGAGTTCAATTATTTGGCCAATAAAACTACAGAAAAGAACGCAGCAATGAAAATCTTAAGGTTCACATCCGAACCTGTTGGTATCAAGATCTGTGAAGCTTAAGATTTTTATGGCTGCGTTCTTTTCTATAGTTTTATTAACCAAATAATTGATTCGCCAGTAATTGGGGGGCCTGCAGCCCCCCAATTACTGACCGAAAGCCCCAGCACCGCAGGTCTAACTAAATGGGCCCATAGGGCCCACTTTAGTTAGTATTACATAATTTCAGACAGATGTAATTTGAGTGTGTTCGTGTTGAGGTGTTTGTCTCAACATTAAATGACTTGTATAAATTCTTGGAGGTCGAGTATGAAATGCTTGCATATTTACAACTTAAGAACAGTGGAGAGTGATTTAAATTGCGGGAAGTGTTGGAGTAAGTGTAAAATACTGTACATAAAAATGGTAAAAACTATGGTTTCTGCTTTGTTTGGCGTGATGGTTGTAAGCAGGCTTGGAAAAATTACATTTGTAATTTCATCTGAATGTAATTAATTACACATTTAATTGTAATTGTAATAATGACTGTTATATTTTACTATGTAGCTGTAATTGAGTTTTGGTTATTTATTCACATGAATTTAGTTAAATTAAAAATTGGTTAGCAACACTGAAGCGTTCAAACGACTCAGTAACTTAAGAGTTTCAGACCAATCACCATCCACCATTTGAAATTCAAGGCCGTGGACCCGGCCCCGTGGCCCTGTGGCAGTAAGAATCGGATACTTGCAGGACAAGGAGGTTTATCAAGTTGAAACTTGAATGATTTGAAAGATCGGAAAAGGTGTTCTCAATCGCAAGAAACTTTTATTACGCACAACGAGGAAGTCTTGGCGTAGAAATATTCAGAAGTCTTCTCTTTATCATATGTAATCAGGAAGTGTTTGACAAAATTACTCGTATTTAAATATGCAAATGAAGAATATAAAGAGTTATGTAATACTGCATTTTGTATGATTATATCTTATAGTGGACCGGCCAAAATTAAAAAAATCGATTTTGAACGGCGTTTTTTGTTAATAGCTGGCGCCCATACTAAATCAATGTACTTGTGGGTGAGGAATAAAATGCAGGTGACTGCCACTCTCGCTTTTGGTTTTGAAGGTCATTTTCGAGGTCAAACTGCGCAAAAAATGCTATTTTCTAATTTTAATTTAAAAAAAAATATTCTGAGTCAATTGGTTTGACCAAATGTTTCATTTTTCCACACTTAGTGATAAAGAAGTATGATGACACGCTTATTCCATCCGAATTACCAACTCAAGGTCGAATTCAAGTTAATCACGACCGAAATTGTGCTAAATTTTTTATATTTTTTATTTTAATTGGCGAAAAAAAAACATTGAGCAAGTCTGTTTGTCAAAACAATTTATTTTAACATGATTAGTGCCTAATAAGTTTGATGGCATGAATTAAGTACTCACAGTAACAGAATTATCACAACTAAATCACAAAGCAGTAATATAGCCCCATAACTATACAGTTTACACACTAGTAACATCCACAAGTTCATGTTTCTTGATGAACAGCACCGAAATGCTGCACTGACAGTCACGATTGTGTGGATTGCAATCACTTAAGAACAAAGTTATTAGTTCCTTACAGCACATTCCAGCTTCTCTCAATTTCAGCCCGGAAGAGAGACATAGATCTGCTGTCCAGCTGGGTTACAGCAACCGCTGTCGTCACAACCACAAGCTGTCGAACACTTCATCCTTTTCCTGAAGCAGATGCATCTAGCTGTCTTGCACTTTTTCTTGCAATCACAAGCAACAAGCTCCAGGCAGGCT
This sequence comes from Bathynomus jamesi, assembly GCA_023014485.1. Taxonomy (NCBI): domain Eukaryota; kingdom Metazoa; phylum Arthropoda; class Malacostraca; order Isopoda; family Cirolanidae; genus Bathynomus; species Bathynomus jamesi. The sequence continues at coordinate 838,614 of JAJOZX010000868.1, forward strand.
TCAGGGATTGGAGGAAGTCTTGTCCACACTGGTAGGAGGTTCCCATCTTCCAACTTCCAGGCTGAAGTGTCCACCGGATATTCAACATCTACGTGCTCTTTGTCAGCCTGGAGCCATATTTTGGCCTGATAGTTTGCCCGCTTGGCGTGGAGCTCCAGGGCATCCTTTGTCGTGGGAGCATTTCCAGTTTTCTTGGCCTTCCCAAAAGGTGAACTCTGGCGTCATCAACTGTGTGTTGTTCCAGGGTGCCATACAAATGACACACAAACTTCTCAACATCTGCGATATCCCCATCTCGACCAATGGCGTGCAGCAGGAGTGGGTGGTCACTGAACACCTTCCAACACTTCTCTTTTCCATGACCACTGAAGGACGAGACTGTGTCACACCCGGTCAAAGCGTGGAAGCTGACCAGGTTGTCCATGACTGGGAGCGACAAACTCGTGAATACATCGTGCAGAGGGTAGCGTTTTCGGTTCTTGGCCGTTCCGCACAGCATCCACACTTAAGGGACCTTGATGAAAACGAAGTGAATCAACAGCACCATTACACCAGTATCTCTGCACACTACCAGTATTCGTTCATAGCCCTGGGACGTTGCATCACATGAGTGAAGGATGAGCCTGGTGTCCGCCTCTTCATGGTTGCTATGCAGTGGACCATCATGTTTCCTGGTTGACCGTATTTCAGTGGCTTCAGAGAAACCACCCCCTGTCACCAGCTGACATCTTTTTGAAGCTCTCTGCCCTTCTCAGTGATGACGTTAGACAGAAACAAGGCTAGGTCAGCCTTGTTTGTATCCAGGGCCATGAAGTTTTTCCACACTTCAGGCAGTGAACTTGTGGGCCATCAATGACTTTCCGAATCGGTTTCTTCTTGCTTGCACGCTTTCTCCTGGTAACTGCTTTGATCGATCCTTCCCCTGCGTACTGATCAAGATGACATCAACTCTAGTTATGTGTTCATTGAAATAACTCGTTACGGCCTTGAAGAACATTCCAGCATAGTCGCCGAATGTCCGACAGCAGCCAGGCTTGCCAAGAGCTTCGATGAGTGCATGGCCATCTATCATCACACAGGTCTTCAGATCAGAGGTTGGAACCTCTGAGCTTATGGTCTGCTGAGCCATCAGGATGTTCATCAGCTCAGACTTCGATGTCGAATTCATCTCTCCTCCTGTCTTCGCCAGACTAAATGCGACTGGGGACAGTTCATGCTTCAAGACGTTGACCATCTCCACCATGCGACCTGCGGTCGCGGCATTCAGGAGCCGCTGTAGTAGCTTTCTGTCAGCTTTGATGGTCTTCAGCATGTTCTGCTTGGTGGAAACTGTAGCTTTGTACACAGCAGCGAAGGTTTTCGACTCGTTTTTTCATCGTTTCATGGAAGCCTACTGTACTGAACGGACGCATTTCCTGAGCTCTCTGATATTGCATCTACTTTTGCATATTGCTGAGAATTTTACTCTTGGAAAGTTTTGAATTTTATATACTTGCGTTTATATTCACGTTGTTATAGTTAAGTAATTGAATATTAGTGGTTTTTAGCGATTTAGAAGTTTTCATAGCGTGCCGGCTTAATTTAACTTAAACTTGTGACGGTTTAAACTAATTTTTAACTGCGCGATGCCGTCGCAGAAAGCGTCGTGTGTTAAGTGTAGGGTAAACCGGTGGTATTCGGAATTTAAAGAATATAACGGCGGTCCTATGGCGATTACCGAGAGATCAGTTTGTTTCTTTTGCGAGTTAATGGAGGAAATAATTGACATAAAACGCAGTATACGTGAGGTAACCGAAAGACTTGCAACGCTTGATGAGGGCAGGGGTAGGGCTACGGTTGACGGAAGCCGAACCAATACTAACGTTGAAGACGTTAGTAATTTGAAGGGTGAGGTGCGTAACCTAGTTTCTAGTTTAGGTAGCTTGTCGGGAAGGTTGGATAGAGTTGAGGAAGGGGTTAAGGTTAGTTCGAGAGTAGTAGATGGGGAGGGATTTAGAGAAGTTAAGGGTGGAGCTAGGCCGCGTACGTTAGGTGATAGGAATCCCCCCCCTATCGAGGTTTCGAACCCTTTCGCCCATTTGGAAAGGGATGTGAATGAGGGGGAAACATGGACAAAGAGTTCGTTGAACGGCATCCAACCAAGAGGAGGAGGTCTGTCTCCCAGGGGACAGGGTTGACAGAGTTAGAGACGAAGTGGATAGGATTGACGTTGCCTCTCGTCACTCGATGTTGGTGACGATGGTAGGAGGCAACGACTCGTATAGGCCCGATACGAGAGTGCCTGACCTTTTGGAGAGATATAGGGGGTTAATTAGGTCCCTGAAGGCGAGGTCAGATATGTCTTTAGTTCTAGGTATTACCCCTAGGCACGGGTTGGGTCTTAGAATTACGTCAAAAACATATTTTTTTAATAATAAATTAGAAGAGATTTGTGCTGAGGAAAATGTACTCTTCGTAAAGCTGTGTTCCGAATTCAGTGATCCTAGCCTTTTTATAAAAGATGGGGTGCATTTTAATGAAATAGGTAAGGCTAGGCTAGGTAGGTTAATAGACGAAAACGTGCGAAAGCTGTATAGGTCGAACGAAGCCTTCTTTAAACGTTGTGGGTCCGGGGAACGCGGGTCCGACGTGAAAAATAGTTTAAAACGCCGGCTCGTGGTAAAAAAATAACTTAAACGTCTTTTATTAACGCGCGTAGTTTAGAAATAAATTAAACGAATTTAAGGCGATAATTTATTCCGGCAACTACGATATAGTTGCTATCACTGAAACGTGGTTAAATACCGTGACTCGGGACTTGTTGCGGAAACTTGACATACCGGGTTTTAAACTCTTTACTAATGATAGGTTACAGGTTACATAGGTTTGGTGGCGGCGTTTTGCTGTACATTCGTAATTCCCTTAGGGCTATTGAGGTTAAGATTGATTTTCTGGCAGCAATTAATGCGATATGCGTTGAAGTTAGGGCGCGTAGTATTAGTTTTAATTTTGTTGTTGTTTATAGACCTTCCGTTCAACCCTTCGACACCGATAGTAGATTTTACTCGCTTCTTGGTAACTTTATTGACAATCGGAATAGTATAATTGTCGGAGACTTTAACTGCCCTAATGTTAATTGCGAGACTTTTACTGGTAATGAGGAGGGTTTGAGATTGAGTGAGTTCATGGAGGATAACTTTTTACGACAGACAGTTACCGAACCAACGCGCGGTGACAATATTTTAGATTTGGTGATGACGAACGGCGAAAATATAGTCGATAGTTTAGAAGTAGGCGAGAGTTTAGGATGTAGTGATCATCAAATTCTTAGGTTTAAGTTATCGATAGAAAACACTATGGATAGTAACGTAATACAGTAGAAGTCCCTGATTTTCATAGGGCTAATTTTGATAGTTTTGCGGATAGGATGAGAGTAGTGGACCTGGATAACTTATTTATGGGTAATGACACAAATTTGCATTGGGAGCGTTTAAAGAAAGTTTTATGAATATTGAAAGGAGTTTATTCCTCGTAGGCCCAAGCGCGCTAGAAATCATGGTTGTTGTTGTTGTTTAGCCGATCAGCCCACCCTGATCGAGCAAGCCGGCGGCACGCAGGTAACCGATCGCCCTCTTCGGAGTGGACCAGAGGTTCAGCGCACTAGTGATGTTGTGTTGTGTTCGTTGTTATGCTAGAGCGGTACAGTCTGTCATAATGTGTTCAATTGTTTGTGGTGTGTCCTGGCACAGGTGGCAGGTGTCGTCTATGGAATTGTCTAGTCTGTGTTTATATGTTAGTAAGTTGGGGTGATGTCCACATCGGAATCGTGCTAAGTTAACTCGATCCGATCTGCTCAGGCTGATCTCTGACCTGTTAATGGGTGGCGGCTTCGCACCTAGGACCGCATTCGGACCGAGTCGTGTCAGTGCTTTGTGGGTTAGGTGAGTGTGTATGTGTTTTCTGTACTGTGTGATGTCTGTGGGGCGTGGTATGGAATGGAGTATTTGGTTATAATGTTTCTCTGGTGTTACCTTAATGGTGCGAGGTGTTGGTGCATGATTGTACATGTAGTGGCAAGGGTGTTGTGGGTTAGTTGTCGCTGCTGCCATGAATTGTGTTCCCCTCATGTCTAAATGTTCCCTAACTTTCAGTATTTTTGTTTCTGTGTGCAGGTGTTCTATTGGTGTTGTTTGAATGCATCCTGTAATGATACGAAGTGCGTTGTTTTTTATTGTCTGTAAGGTGTTTATGTGTGTGTTTGAGATAATGGGTGCCCAGCATGGGCTAGCATAGTCCATAACTGAGCGAATATATTGTTTGTATATGGGTGATGTTGTTTCCTGCTGGTGTCCAAAGTTTGTGCCTGTTAGTACCCTAAGCCTGTTAAGTCTTGACGTACATTTGTTTTTAATGTCGTGAATGTGGTTTGCAAAAGATAATGATGTGTTTTATGTGACCCCAAGTATTTTGGTCCTGTGAGTGTGTGGAATGTTGATGTTGTTTAGTGTAAGCTGTGGAATTACCTGGTGTTCTTTTGTGTTGCTTGTAAGCAAGGTGATGGTTGATTTTGTGGGTGCTACTTTGAGTCTATTGTGTGTGAGCCAGTCTTGTATACTGTTTATGTATGTTTGTAGGTTATTTGTAGCGGTGTCGATGTTGTTTTGGGTGGATGTTAGAGTGATGTCATCTGCATATGATGATAAGGTAAGCTTGTTATCTATGGGTGTTGGAATGTCATGCATGTATAAGTTGAAGAGTGTTGGTGAGAGAACAGAGCCTTGAGGGACCCCGTTCGGAAAAAGTTTGTTTTTGGATGACTTGCCATTAAATGTGACATGTGAGTATCTTCCTGAAAGATAGTTGCGGACTAGTCCAAGTGGTGGACTAGGGAAATAGGCGAGTTCATAAACGAGCGTAACAGAGCGTATAGACTTAATAAGCGCAATGGCACGGCAGCTAACTTTAATAGATATATCGAGCTTAGACGTCAGGTTAAAAGATCAGTTAGGAATGAAGCGTAATTTAGAGATACTTATAGCTGCGGATAGTAAACATAATCCAAAAAAGTTTTTTGAATACGTCAATAATCGTAAGCCGATAAAAGATAACATAGGCCCTCTAGTGGATGTTAACGGCGCTTTGGCTTCTGATGCTCAGGCGATGGCGGGTATTTTCAATAACTTTTTTGCGACAATTTTTACCGTAGAAGACGTAAATAATGTCCCCGACGTGGACGATATCGTTCCATTTAGTAGCGAGACTATTTTGGATGAAATAACTGTTTACAAGGGTGAGATTGAGCATTATATCGATAGGCTAAAAGTTAGCAAGGCTCCAGGCCCTGACGCTTTTTATCCCAGGCATTTGAAAGATTTGAAAGACGTTATCGTAGGCCCCTTAAAGAAGATATTTAATCAGTCACTCGAAACGGGGATTATTCCTGAAGACTTCAAATTAGCTAACGCCACGCCCATTTTTAAAAGAGGCGACCGCACAGTAGCTAGAAATTATAAACCCATTAGCTTAACGTCAATTGTCGGTAAACGTTTGGAATCCGTAGTTAGGGATCGTATCATCGATCACTTAGAAAGTAGAGATTTGATTAATAGTAGTCAGCATGGGTTTCGACGCCATAGATCTTTAACTAATTTGTTAGAATTTTATAACGAAATAGTGCGCGAATACGATAGGCATAGAGCGGCTGACGTTATTTATTTAGATTTTAAAAAGGCGTTCGATACAATTCCGCATAGAAGATTAATTGCGAAGGTTAAAGCGCACGGTACACGCGGTCAGGTAGCTAACTGGTTAGAGGAATGGCTTCGTGCTAGGAGACAGAGGGTCGTTGTTAATGGTAGTGAATCGCCGTGGTTGGATGTAGGTAGCGGTGTCCCACAGGTTCAGTGTTAGGCCCATTACTATTCGTAATTTGCATTAACGACATAGATGTAGGATTGACTAGTAACGTGTCAAAATTCGCGGATGATACTAAAATAGGCGGTAAGGTTGTTAACGAGGACGATAGAAATAGGCTCCAAGACGATGTAAATAGGATTATGGAGTGGACGGATAAGTGGCAGATGCAATTTAACGTAGACAAATGTAAAGTTTTGCAGGTAGGTTCTCGTAACAATAATTACACGTACACGATGGATGATAGAGAGTTAGCGAGCGTTGACGAGGAAGTAGATTTAGGCGTACGCGTATCTAAGGATTTAAAAGTTAGGAACCAGTGCCTGGAGTCTTGCGCAAAAGCTAATAGGATGTTAGGCTTCATAGCGTGTAATTTCGAATTTAAATCAAAGGATATTATATTGCCCCTTTACAAGTCCCTAGTCAGGCCTCATTTAGAATATGCCGTTCAGTTTTGGTGCCCGTATTTGCGCGAGGATATTGATAGGTTAGAAAGGGTTCAGCGTCGTGCCACGAAACTAATTCCGTCATTGCGCAACAAGCCTTATGAAGATAGAATAAAAGAGTTAGACTTGCGAAACTAGGAGATTAAGGGGGAGCTTATTGAAGTTTTCAAAATCGTTAATAACATCGATAACGTAAATTTTGACAAACTGTTCACTTTCGATAATAGCAATACTCGTAATAACGGATTTAAGTTGCGTGGCAGACGTTTCATTACTAATATCGCTAAAAACTTCTTTACGTTTAAAGTAATTGATAAATGGAATAATCTTCCCGCTTCAGTCGTTCACTCTACCAGCGTTAATATGTTTAAGAACCGTTTAGATAGGCATTTTAAAATATTAACGTTGTTTAAAATAAGAAAACAATTAGTAACAGGAGCTCTGGGGGTGGTGGTCGAAGATGAGTCTGTTGACGATTAATGCCAGCTTGTGACATGCCAGCGTGTGATGCCAGCAATAATAAAAAAAAAAAATTAACTTTACCTACTTTTTTTTTTCTTATCTGTCCTTACTTGCATGTCTGTAACTCTTTTTACTTGCATGTCTGTAGTTTGCATGGTATGACTGAGTTAAGACTGTGTTTGCATGGTTTGTAAGTGTTCTTATTTTACTTCTTTTCATCTTTAACCCCTTTCCTATTCTCTCCCACTATTTTTCTGACTTGTCGGCAGTGGCCGGCGGATGATGATGGTGAGTCTTTTTTCTCTTTTTCTGAATGAATGTTAACCCATGAGTGATAGGTGTGGCTACTTACTTAACCCCTTATTTTTTTCTCTTAACCCCTACTCTTTCCTTTCTCTCGGGCTAACCTTATAGTGGATCTTAGGGTCTTTCTTAGCCTTAGCTTCTGTAGATCTGTAGATCTGTTCAATCAGTCTCTCCTTCATGAAGCCGATTACATGCTGCTTTGCTCGATCCTGAGCTGTCAGCAGGTTCTCCACAACATCTGTGGGTGCAGTGTCTTTGGTTGCCAGTGAAACAAGTGGGATGTTAGTGGCGGCATCTGTATATCCTGCTTCACTCACGTGAACTCTGAAGACGTCAAACTGCTTCAACTGCTGAACTAGCTTCATGACATCATGAGCGTTACGCCTAGTGCGAGAAGGCAAACTGCCAACCCGAGTGAAGGTGGCTTCCACATCATCATCTTGAAGATTGAAGAGGCATCTTGTGTTTTGAGAGATGCGTGACCGCTGTGACCATGTGATGCAGAACCTGTCTCTTGTTTTGGTCATTCTTTGTGATGCCGATGATACCATTGTGCATCTTGCATGTACGATTTATCCATTCGGTTGCCTGATCAGCTGGAACTTGGTTGAAGCGCTTCGCCGTCCTCTTAACGACAAAGTTCCCATTACAGAATTCTGCATGAACTTCTGGTGCTGACTTCTCAAGACCTCTCGTATCAGCCAAGTAGACCGGCCCCCAACGTGCATAGTTTGTATGGTCATAGATAGTTAGCCAAGGCAGCGTTGCAGCAAAGGCTTCTATGTGGAGACTCCACATGCCATCTCTCTGAGCTCTGATGAAGGCCAGTAGGACCTCTCCCATTTCCATGTAGGATGACCACAGCATGAAGTTGGAATTTTCAGAGTGCTGGTCATTGAATTCCTCCATAAGACTGTGGAATTTCTCATCTGCCAAAACGTCTGAGAAGTTGTCAACAGCATCGCGCATCTCATCTATATCAGCTCTGTCTTTGAAAAGCAAAGCAACAATGAGGGCAAGCTGTTTGACGTTCTCATCTCCGTTGCCAGTTGCAGCCAGCCATGACTCAAACAGTCAAACATCTGCCACTTGATGCGCCACAGTGCCTCATACGTCAGCTGGTGACCTCACAGCTTGGTAGTAGGCCTTGCCGTCCAGCATTGTCTCAGTAGTGTTAGCCGCATACACACCTGCCTCTGTCCATAAGTCATTAAGTCCCACACTTTCCATGTGTTGACCAATGGCTTTCAGAAAGTTGAAGCAGATATGGACGCCTCCCGTGAGCAAGACCACGTTGGCAAATTTTGAGTTTGCCCAGACTAGTTCCTTACCCCTGCTGTACACAACGTTCTGTCACACGCTCTCGTGAATCCGCAGATGATTCTACTTCCGCCGCTGCACATCAAGCTCGGACTTATGAAGAATTTCGTCAGAGCACTCAACAAAGAAAGCCGAGCTTTCGCTTTCCTGAATCAGAAATTTCCACGCGTCAGTGAGGGCAAACTGAAAGCAGGTATTTTTGACGGCCCTCAGATCAGGGAGCTAATGAAAGATGCTCAATTCGACGAAAGTCTGGAGGACAATACGATCAATGCCTGGCTCGCATTCAAGTCCATTGTCACGAATTTTCTGGGCAACCACCGAAGTCCAGAGTACGAACGTGTTGTCGAGGAGCTCCTGCAGAGCTTCCAGGCTCTTGGTGCACGTATGTCCATAAAGATGCATTTTCTCAGCTCGCATTTAGACTACTTTCCGGACAACTGCGGTGATGTCAGCAAGGAGCAAGGAGAGTGCTTCCACCAGGATATTCGAGTGATGGAAGAGAGGTATCAGGACCGCTGGGATGTGAACATGCTCGCGGACTACTGCTGGTGCCTCAAGAGAGACGTTCCAGCTGTGGAACACAGACGAAAGTCTTTGAGAAAGCCCTTTCGTCCACATTAACTGTACTCGTGTACCATTTTTTATATACTTTGTACATTTTCTGTCAATTTAAGTCCGTTTTAAAAAAATAAACTTGCTAATTTCATAACGATTATTTTCGAATTATCTATTTTTTTTAAATTGAGATAGCATAAAAACCTGACCTGATTGAACAAAATTAGTTACATTTTTTAATTCAGCATGCAAAAATTATAAAAGAACAACTAAAAAAACGACCTCAGGAAATTTTTTTTCAAACGCAGACCAGTGAATTATTCGTGGGACACTCTTGAGAACAGATAGCGACATCTGGCATATATTTGTTGTGTGCACTACAAATGGTTGTAACATTTTATGAATGACTCTTGGAGTGAGTGAGCGGTGAGTGGTTGGTTGAATCATTGCCAAATTCTTTAGAAAAATTATTTCCATTCATCACTCTGGTTTACATATTACTAAGGAAACATAAATGAATAATTAAATATAAATTCAAGAAGAGGATATATATTAACAAGGGGGATATCAATTAAATGAATAAAAAATGGTCTTGTACAAACTTAAAAAAAAAAAACTTTCGGACATGATGACAGTGTTCATGATATTGGCAAGGCTGCCATCCTGAATGATGTAAAAAAACAGAGCTGTTGGTAGGCATTACTGCGCCCTGAGCAAATTCCAAATTGATTAATGTATTTATTTATTTATTTAAATTTAATATTGAACATAGATTCAGATATTATTTTGTGTTATAACAAAGACAGAGCTAAAACTTGAGATATATAAATACATATATAGGCGGTTTATGAATGAAAAAAACAATGTTTTGATGCATATTAAATTTTAATAATATTATAGCATTACCAGATTGATGGGTATCTGTAGGTTTCATACGTCACTGCTTAGAATATCTTCCAATTGGCAAATGGACGACAGCTGAATGGATACTACTGGTATGGCATTGTTATAGCAGGAGCAAATGCTATTTCTAGATCAGCAACACTGATATAGTAATAAACAGTCACTGAGAGAAATATTATTTAGAAACGAAGAATGTTTTTTATTGAGGCAGCATCATAAATGCATATAATTGTTTTGTATGAGTAAGTTCCATGGTACAACTTAAATGTTGAACCACTGCAGCTGTGACTCTTGGTGGTCTCTCACCTCAAAGGAGAGAATTACAGAAAATATAACTATTACAGTGATTCATATCAATAAACATAGTCATTTAAACGATATTTGACAATTTTGAAAAGGTGTTACACATTCATAATTACCATTGTATTTGAGAAAAATTTTATACATGAACACAACAAACTTAATATTTTGTCCAGTCATCGTTGTTGTCTATGACTTCCTGCAGTCGATGTGGTACAGAAGCATATTTAGTACGCAGCCGTGCTATCTAAAACAAAGGTCATTCACTTATTACCCCCTCAAAAGCAGTGACTCACCTGAGCTGAAAGTAGAATTCCTGAAAATGCGGCGAGATTTCATTCTGAAGTTTAAGTTTGCAGAAAAAAAAAAAATCGAGACATTTTGGGCAAAAGTGGATGGGGGTAGTATCCTTTGCTTGCTGAAGAGGCAAAGAATGTGCTGGTGCCTTTTGTGACAAGTTACCGTTGTGAGGCAGGCTTTTCACCAATGATGGTCATGAACAAACTGCGAAATCGGCTGCACATTGAAGGCGATTTACGCTGCGCCTTGAGTGAAACTGAACCCAGAATTTAGCAGAAAAATTTGCATCCCTCGCACTAGACTAGTAGTTGGTGATGACGCGTTTTGCTTGCTTCTTATGTAATGTTGTAGCCATTCTTTGACCAATATCATATGTGTTTAACTTATACATAAGGCACTGTATATATATATATATAAATATACGAGTATTATGTTTATAAATTTAAATAATTATTCCCATGCTCAGTAAAATGAAGTTTCCTGTGCTTTTTGCAGGGGGGTAATTTCCATTTGGCGATTATCCAAAAGGGGTAATCACAAAAAAAGTTTGGGAACCGCTGGTGTAGCAGCTTAATGACCATTTTCCAAACTGTTTCCGCATTCCAACAATTACACCTGACTTTTAACATATCACGTGACACCACATGACGTCATGATAGAGGTGTTAACAAGTATGGTGACTGAGAATAAGCTCACACTATTCCTGAATCTCAGCGAAGCAACTACTCTGCAGAATGGATTATCACAAGGAAATTGCTGAGAAGGGACGAATCATCGGCATGAAGGAGAGCGGGCTGTCTCTAACTCAAATTGCAAGAGAACTTGGAATTTCTAGGACCACTGTTTATATACAGTTGAAGAGGTGGTAAGAGGAAGGGAATGTACGAGATCACCGCAGAACGGCGAAACCTCGACTTACAATTGCTGCGGATGATCGGATGATCTGCGATGTTGCCGAAACCCATCCCTTTACCAATGTTGTTGCCATAAGGAAACAATTGCAGCTTGATGTTTCGGCAATGACAGTAAGGCAGCGGCTACATGAAGGTGGGTTACACCATCGAACCCCGGCTATCAAGAAGTTAAATCAGTAACATCGAGAAAATAGACTTCGATTTGCTCAGCAACATGTTGACAAAGGACTTGACTTTTGGAGCCGATTGATATTTACCGACGAAAGACCTTTTCTTCCACATCCCATGGCTGCCTTCATTGTTGGAGGAGGAATAATACTCGATATACTCAAGAGCACATCTATGAGGAAGAACGTAGCGGTCATGTCACCTGTAACATGTGGGGGATGGATCCATCTGTATGGTGTAAGAGAGCTCACCAAAATAGATGGAAGGTTTACTGCAAACCAGGATATAGAAATTTTCGAAGTGATTATGCTTCCTTCTTTGCGTGCGTGCATATACTCTGCCATTTCCTGAGCGAATCTTTTTTGTGCAAGACAGGTCCCCAATTCACACAGCACGGATCGTCATCGACATTCTGGATTTGCGAAGTAAGGGTTGTGATATGAATCCCATCGAGAATATATGGGCCAATATTGTAAATGTGTGGGAACCAGCGGAGGAACGAACAACAGACCAGCTTTTACAACATGCATTTAGTGAGTGGGAGGTGCTCAGGAAGAATCAACAGCTAGTATATAATCATGTTGCTTCTGTACCACATCGACTGCAGGAAGTCATAGACAACAATGGTGGCTGGACAAAATATTAAATTTGTTGCGTTCATGTATAAAGTATTTCTCAAATACAATGGTAATTATGAATGTGCAACACCTTTGAAAAATTGTCAAATATCGTTTAAATGGCTCTATGTTATTGATATGAATCACTGAAATAGTTTTATTTTCTGTAATTCCCTCCTTTGAGGTGAGAGACCGTCAAGAGTCACAGCTGCAGTGGTTCAACACTTAACCGTTTCATACCTGATTTTCGTTTACTTTTCATGCCACAAAAAACCACTTGTGTTATATCTCCAGAATGAGTAAAATCTCATAAAATTTGATGGTCTCATTTGCGCCCATACGGCATTAAAGGGTTAAATTGTAACATGGAACTTACTAATACAAAACAATTATCTGCATTTATGATGCTGCCTCAATACAAAACATTCTTCGTTTCTAAATAATATTTCTCTCAGTGACTGTTTATTACTATATCGGTGTTGCTGATCTAGAAATAGCATTTGCTCCGACTATAACAATGCCATACCAGTAGTATCCATTCAGCTGTCGTCCATTTGCCAATTGGAAGATTTCTAAGCAGTGACGTATGAAACCTACAGATACTCATCAATCTGATAATGTTATTAAAATGATTATTAAATTAGTATTAAATTATTATTATTAAATTATTATTAAAGTTATTATTAAAATTAAATATGCATCAGAACATTGTTTTTCATTCATAAACCACCTATATATATATATGTGTAGATACCGACCGGAAATTGCTTTCCTTGCCGTTCGCAAACATCTGTGGATCATCAGAGACCGAAAAACACGTGGATTCGAGGAGAGAGAGGAAAATTGCGCTGGGTTTTCCCCAAAAGGCCCGCGAAAAACTATGCGTCTTCCGAGCCTATATAAGCCCGAGTTCACTAAAAATCGCTCTCACTCTGTTCGTTTCTCCTCTTGAATCTCCATTTTCACGTAGCGCCGTTCGATCTCAGTTGGCCTCATTCCTTCAAGCAACAGTTCATCAATACACAAAGTGAATTACCACTACAATTTCACTACAATTTCATCCCGCCGGAAGCAAACATCACTCTACCGGCGCCATCCTTCTGCCTCTGGCTTCACTCACCCTTCACCACAATTCGATCGGCGCCCTTTCCACAAGTCTATGAATGGACCCTCAACACATCCTCCTGGCGGTAGGTCTGTACGTCCTCAGACCATCTCCGTCGAAACGCAGTAGGGTAAACTTTAGTAGTATGGGCGCAAAATGGAAGAGTGGAAGAATGTTGCAATGCTGATCAATGTTGCAACGGTGTCTGCAACAAATGGGGGTTATGCAACGAGGGGGAGGGGGTATGCAATGAAAGGAGAAGGAGGTATGCAATGAAGGGGGGAAGGGGTTATGCAAAAAATAAATACTGCAAAGGGGGGAGGGGGAGGGAGCTTTGGGGGGAGAAGGGAAGATGACCTCCCCCAAAGGGGTAACCTTAACCTAAGAGAGGGAGAGAAAGGAGAAGGAGGAGGGTCTTTGGGGAAGAAGGTGGGATGTCCTCACCCCCCCAAAGGGAAAGCTAACCTAAGTCCTAATCTAAGAAGGAGAGAAAGGTGTTCGCCTGGCTCCAGCCAGATGCATAATGAGCGTCCAGGGGCCCAGAAGCTGTTATATAGAGGGTTGTGAGTTGCTAGATACCCATATATATTTTAATTATGTTCAGGTGTACCTTATTAGGGTGAGTTGCCAGCTTGCACCATTTAATTTAATTTTTATTTAGATGAGTTGTCATTATTGTTTTTTATTTTAATTATGTTCAGGTGTACCTTATTAGGGTAAGTTGCCAGATTGTCCATTTATTTTAATTTTTATTTAGATGAGTTACCAGTTTGTTTTTATTTATATAAGGAGAGTTGCCAGACACCACCATTTATTTTAGTTTTAATTGAGTTGCCACTTATTTATTTATTTATTAAAGGCAAGAGTGAATTTATCCTTAAATTTGTCAGCAACAGAACAAATTATTTAAACGAATCCCAATATTAACAATAAAAGAAATACAATTAAACCGAATTAAATGAAACACCATTACATCATTCTGCTTATTTAGACGAATTACTGGAATCAATTTCACGAAATATATAGAAAATAAATATACAGTAGTTCATTCTATACAAACGATGGCATATATATGATCAAAAAATAAAATAAAAAATAATAATAGTATAAGAAATACGAACGAGAAATATATACAAAATCAAAAAATTTACTCTAAAGCCAAACCGAAAGTGTCTATTTTCTTTGACAATCCTTTCTATATATCTTCTATATTTTTTTATAAAAAGAATCCGCGAAATCAAGAAGAGGATTCCTTTATTCATTTATTTTCAATTAAAATTATTTCTTACCTTTACGGTAGTATATTTAATTAACAATAAAAGAAAAATGCACACAAAATAACAACACATACACTTTAAACGCTGTATATATATATATATATATATATATATATATATATATTATATATATATATATATATATTATTCATGATGTAATGAACTTGTACAATTAAAAGAAAAATCTTACAAACATATTGAATAATTATTTAAAAACTAAAAATTTTAATTCATACAACATTTTAAATCTCTAAAGTTGTCCGCGATCCTTTCTTTGAAAACAACTTTTTTTTTATTCCAAGGCAGAATAGCACCTGTTTTACCCAAGTTCAGTTCAAAACCGCAGCTCGGCTAGACCATCCACGATGACCCTCGGCTGACTCCAAATTTTGTTTCAGTGGTCTCAGTTCGCATTAAATTTATTTTTATATTTTATTTTTCTTTGCGTGTACTTTCCATAATAATAAAAGGTTTATTATTATTATTATTATTATTATTATTATTATTATTATTATTCAGACATGTGCATAATTTTTTGAAAAGAAAAACACATTTTTTCTCTACCTTAATTTCGGATTTTTGTTTCTATGAGTGTGGGCACTTTTGCGGGCGTTCTGCCTTGGCCCATCTTTCCAGCATATATATATATATATATATATATATATATACCCCTTTCAACCTTTCAAATGTTCCGTACGATGATTCCTCATTTCACGAAGATCGAGCTTATCGCGCCTCCTCTCGAGTTGGCCTGATGAAGTAGTGAGTTGGCTTCTTTTACTATCCACTTCACATAGGTATACACGACTCATCGGGGCTTGTATGTACCAGGCGTCTAATCTTTTGCACTCCATGGATTTTAGTTCCTACCTTTTTCCGTATCGTAGCAGTTGAAATTTCTCAGTGTTAAACTTCATATAAAAACCAAGCGACTTCTAAAACTTACTACATTATTACCCCTTGTCCCATCCTTCATGCATTAAAAAAGTTCTACTTACTTTATTGGTAACCTTCGATTAGCATCCCCCGAATTGTTCATTCTGACGAAGGTCAAACTTTTCACTCCGCCTTAGACCTTCAGTTTAATGTGGAATCCCAAACACCAGCAACACAGCGTCTTAACCACTAGGTCACCCAGGGTACCCATTTATCTACCAACCAATTATACAGAAGGATGATCGTTTACCGCGCGCCAGCTGCCGTGACCGGGTCTCGAGCCAGGATGAACTCTGAAACTATCCTTTTTATTATACTTCATTTTGTACAAAAATGTAAATCCTGTTGTATCTCTACAAAAACATTCTGCTTGTAGATATCTTCAAGGTTTCTTATTTTCTAATGATCTTTGTGTCATCGGATGTTACTGTGCTGTCTCTGGTCCTCATCTATGTCAGGATCACGAAGAGTAGCGGCGCTAATTCTGTTTCCTGTGGTACTGAGCTGAGGGGCTCTGGTGAAGATATTCCTGTAATGACTTGCCGCCGCTCAAATTGTCCATCTCCCTATCGAAAATGGAAAAAAATTGAGGATCGAATAGTATGACCACAAATAATAATAATGCAAAATATTGTCGTGGTAGAGATTGCAAGTGGCAAATGTTGATCAGTGTTGCAAAGGGGTGAGGAATATTGCATGAAGGGGTGGATTCCAAAATGGGAAAACCGAGAATAGTATGGGCGCGAATATTAATGCAAAATATTTCGTGACAGAGCGTGTATGTGAGCTCATACACCTTGAGATGTGAGCATTAAATCTACGGAGAGAAGATAAAGACACCATTAGTCGACCAATCAGGACGTCCAAATCGTGAACCCGTAATATAGGTGTTACGATTGGTACACAAATTTAACATAACCCCTCCCAGTTACATTGACAACCAGTCATCAAATCAAGTTGGATACACTGAAGCGGTGTCTACAATTAGTCTTTTTAACGCAGCCGACCGGGAAGCATTATTTCCAACGCAAACCGTTGATGATATTTGAGGCGCTCCGCGCCAGATGTTCGTAAGTGCCACTGCGGGCTAAAACTCATTTTTTGTAACAGCGTGAAGCTCAGTTCCCATACTAGCCAATGTTGAGATATACGAACATCTGGCTCTGAAACCATAAGGTTGAAATCCCTATTTAACCGTGTTTACAAGCCGACCGTCATAGCGTGGCATGAGTTACTTGACTATTACTATTAGAGACGCCTTCGGTGTTGACTGTGGTGAGTAGTACTGATTAGTGTATGTGTATTGTATGATATGATTATTGAAACACAATCTCTATTGATCACTATGTCCACTTTATCTATTGTTTTTTACATTATTCGTGGTTTACAAATATATTTGCCAGAAAATGCAGTTAAATTGGGGATTAGTGATGATTAGCCTAATCTCTTGAACTTTATAAGTACATAATTTTCAATCCTAAGCGTAGAGAATACTATTTTATTGTCATTATAGCATTTTACAAAGTCTTTTTCACAGTTTCTACTGGATTTCCCTTCAATTAATCCATGATTACTACTAATCAGTAAGTGATTAGTGTATTATAATGTAACCCATCGGTTAGCTGAGATCGAAAGCTATAAATTTCATACAAATATCTTTGCTGTATCTTCAATGGTTCAAAAGATAGTCTAATATTCATTCCCCAACTTTAACTGCTTTTTCTAGCGTTTTTTATTTTTGGCGCTCACGAACATCTGGTGCGGAGCGCTTCATTTGCAATGACGCTCCTTACGATCCGACGCAAGGGACTGCCGTAGAAATGTAAGTAATTATGTGCCTGTAATTTTATTTTTTGTAGCCAATTATTCGTGAACTTGATATTTATTTAGTGTGCCTGTCATTAGGAGAAAGAGCACTGTTCTGGATTATTTCATCATATATATGGAGGGTTGTAGTAATTCATCTCATCACATTAAAAATGTTTCATTTAAATAGTAGGAATCCGCAATTATAGATTAGTTTGCAATTAATATTACGTTAAAGTCCTGTTTTGATTCGTTGAATTTTTTTATAGCAATCCTTTGCAAGTTTTAAATAATTTTATAATTTCCATAATAAATGTTATTCGGCATTTTCTCTTAAAGGAACTTCTCTGAATGGTTCGAAGATATCTTCACGTTGTAATACTCTTACTATATGTATATTTTGCATATGTTTCAAGCAATTGGGTTTTTATTTAAAAAGAATCAGTATGAACTAATTATTTATCCTTTCTCTTTAAAGGTCCGATGAGGATTTGACTCATGTTATACAATCTTTTCGTTTTGAAGAAACGCATGTCGTGGACCTGAATACGGAGGTGGAAGTTTTACCGAGCAGTCAACCAAGCGGTTGTCACATCATTAACGAAATAATGTAAGTTTTTCTTATGTTTCGATCTTTTTATTCGGGAAAGAAGGCACAATGTATTTCGTCAATTTATTAAATGAAAGAAATCATGTTTTTAGTAAAATAACCATCTTAAATAAGCTACAGAATATACAAACTAACATTATTGGATACAAAAAATAAATAAATAAATATATATATATATATATATACAGGGCGTCCCAAAAAAATGTATACACACTTTAAATACTTATAAAGGCAGTGTTTATTAAAATACATTTCATTTTCAAAATGTAATAGAATCTACAGACATTATTTAATTGTTTTGTCAACGCCTGTTTTCAAACTGACGTCCGTTCTGGTCCAGGCACTGCTGATAACGCGAAGCAATGGAATCGCAAACATCACGAAACATTTCGTTTGGTATTTGTGTGCATTCTCGTTCAATGGCTGCTCTCAATTCAGCGACTGTTGCAGGTTTTATAGCGTAGACTTTGTCTTTTAAGTATCCCCATAAAAAAAAGTCTAGTGGTGTGAGGTCTGGTGAACGCGGAGGGTATTCTACGAAACCCCTTCGTCCAATCCACATCCACATCGTGCCAAGTACCACTCGCAATTACTCCACTCTTCGGTCCGGATCATCTTCATTAATAGCATGGACTAATCTTGGAATGTAACTTTTCCATTGACAGCGCTTCAAAATGCGTTGGACAGACGATTCTGAAATTCCTACCTCACGACTCGCTTGCCGCACAGATTTTCTTGGACTTCGGTGATACGTTTCCAGTACTCTTTCTTGCTTTGTGGGGCTTGTCGATGTCCGTGGTCTTCCGGAACGCTTCTTGTGGACATTCTGAACAGTTCCATCGGCTTCAAACTTATCTCTAATTCGAGTGATGGTAAGTCGCGTTGGTGGATCTGTTTGAAACTCCCTCCTAAATTGTCTTTGCACTTCAACTGCGTTTTCACACTTCCAGTAGCATTTTAGAATGAATTTCCTTTGTTCAAAGCTTAGTCTGACTGCCGTTATTAATTCTAATGGGTTTAACTTGGAAAGAAAGAAACATCAATTGAGCTATCAGCTGTTAAAGTGTGTATACATTTTTTTGGGACGCCCTGTATATATATATATATATATATTTAGTAGAAATCCAATGACAAGGAGAAATGTAAATGCCATGAAAAGTCTTCTTTATTGCGCAACGTTTCGAGCAATACGCTCATCTTCAGGCTGTTTAATAACAATGTGAAATTAAAATCAATATTGAATGAAAAACAAAACAGAAAATTTCTATAACCTATTCGTAAAGACAAATTTTAAAAGACTGAGAAAAGAGGGTTAAATTCTAAGTTTTACAGATTTACATATAAAAATTAAGAAGTTATTTTTAAATACATGTAGTAAATGTGAAATTAATACACTGGAAAAATTACCAATAGTACACTGGAACAATGGAGCTATCTACCTTACACAGCAGTATCCGAGGCCGACTAATTTGAGCAGAGGCAGAGGCAGAGGCAAGGAACGGGAAACACGAAGGGTGGCGAGGGAGATAGGGGAAGGAGGGATTATAAGGAATTGGGGAAGGAGGAGGGATCATAGCAAATTGAGAGGGACGGACGATGAGTCAACATTCAGACTAGGGGACAATGCTTTAATGAAAAGGGATTCTAAAATTCTTAGTGAGTTGGGACAAGTATTACAACCAAGAATTTTAAAATTGTCTAAAGTGACATCAATTTTGCATTTAATGCTATGTTCACGAATACTGGAGGCTTCCTTAGTTTTTAAAATTTTACCTGTTCGGCCACTTATTCCCATATGCGAATAAAATCTAGCCCTGAGAGAGCGAACAGTGCTGCCGATGTAATTCCCAAGGAGACACCTGGGGCAGGTAAATAAATATACAACACCGCTACGCAACGAGTCAGGGGTTCGATCCTTCGCTGAGAAAAAGCTACCTAAAGACGTTTTATTAATAAATATGATGCGGAAATCAGTATGATAAAAAAATTTCCTTAACAATTTTGTAAATTTAAGCTTAAATTCCTTATTCAAGGGACCCATTTCAGGTACCAAGAAATATTTTATATCCTTCGGCACAGTAATACATGGAAGTTGAGGGCTATAAACATTATTTAAGAAGGATCTAATTAGTTTGTCTACATATTGAACAGGAAAACTATTATTAGTAAAGTATGATCTTAGATTATTAAATTCATCATTAAGTAAGGTAAGAGACTTGTTATGCGAATCTGATATTTTGATTTTATAATTAATTTCATTATTTAATAAATATTCCAGGGACGATTGATAAAATTCAGAGTCATATAGATTATCACGGTAGAGTTTGAAGTAAACAAATTTCGGGAAAACCCTGCAAGTCCGACACATTTCAAGAAAATAACAGTCCAGTTTTGACTTGAGAAACTTTCGTGAAGTCTTCCAAACATGGCGATAAGCCCTGAGGCCATCTTGTCCATACCTTGAATATATATAATTATGCGGGTTGCTTCTACAGAGCTTCAATTTAATATTTAGTAGAAATCCAATGACAAGGAGAAATGTAAATGCCATGAAAAGTCTTCTTTATTGCGCAACGTTTCGAGCAATACGCTCATCTTCAGGCTGTTTAATAACAATGTGAAATTAAAATCAATATTGAATGAAAAACAAAACAGAAAATTTCTATAACCTATTCGTAAAGACAAATTTTAAAAGACTGAGAAAAGAGGGTTAAATTCTAAGTTTTACAGATTTACATATAAAAATTAAGAAGTTATTTTTAAATTCATGTAGTAAATGTGAAATTAATACACTGGAAAAATTACCAATAGTACACTGGAACAATGGAGCTATCTACCTTACACAGCAGTATCCGAGGCCGACTAATTTGAGCAGAGGCAGAGGCAGAGGCAAGGAACGGGAAACACGAAGGGTGGCGAGGGAGATAGGGGAAGGAGGGATTATAAGGAATTGGGGAAGGAGGAGGGATCATAGCAAATTGAGAGGGACGGACGATGAGTCAACATTCAGACTAGGGGACAATGCTTTAATGAAAAGGGATTCTAAAATTCTTAGTGAGTTGGGACAAGTATTACAACCAAGAATTTTAAAATTGTCTAAAGTGACATCAATTTTGCATTTAATGCTATGTTCACGAATACTGGAGGCTTCCTTAGTTTTTAAAATTTTACCTGTTCGGCCACTTATTCCCATATGCGAATAAAATCTAGCCCTGAGAGAGCGAACAGTGCTGCCGATGTAATTCCCAAGGAGACACCTGGGGCAGGTAAATAAATATACAACACCGCTACGCAACGAGTCAGGGTTCGATCCTTCGCTGAGAAAAAGCTACCTAAAGACGTTTTATTAATAAATATGATGCGGAAATCAGTATGATAAAAAAATTTCCTTAACAATTTTGTAAATTTAAGCTTAAATTCCTTATTCAAGGGACCCATTTCAGGTACCAAGAAATATTTTATATCCTTCGGCACAGTAATACATGGAAGTTGAGGGCTATAAACATTATTTAAGAAGGATCTAATTAGTTTGTCTACATATTGAACAGGAAAACTATTATTAGTAAAGTATGATCTTAGATTATTAAATTCATCATTAAGTAAGGTAAGAGACTTGTTATGCGAATCTGATATTTTGATTTTATAATTAATTTCATTATTTAATAAATATTCCAGGGACGATTGATAAAATTCAGTCATATAGATTATCACGGTAGAGTTTGAAGTAAACAAATTTCAGGAAAACCCTGCAAGTCCGACACATTTCAAGAAAATAACAGTCCAGTTTTGACTTGAGAAACTTTCGTGAAGTCTTCCAAACATGGCGATAAGCCCTGAGGCCATCTTGTCCATACCTTGAATATATATAATTATGCGGGTTGCTTCTACAGAGCTTCAATTTAATATTTAGTAGAAATCCAATGACAAGGAGAAATGTAAATGCCATGAAAAGTCTTCTTTATTGCGCAACGTTTCGAGCAATACGCTCATCTTCAGGCTGTTTAATAACAATGTGAAATTAAAATCAATATTGAATGAAAAACAAAACAGAAAATTTCTATAACCTATTCGTAAAGACAAATTTTAAAAGACTGAGAAAAGAGGGTTAAATTCTAAGTTTTACAGATTTACATATAAAAATTAAGAAGTTATTTTTTAAATACATGTAGTAAATGTGAAATTAATACACTGGAAAAATTACCAAATAGTACACGGAACAATGGAGCTATCTACCTTACACAGCAGTATCCGAGGCCGACTAATTTGAGCAGAGGCAGAGGCAGAGGCAAGGAACGGGAAACACGAAGGGTGGCGAGGGAGATAGGGGAAGGAGGGATTATAAGGAATTGGGGAAGGAGGAGGGATCATAGCAAATTGAGAGGGACGGACGATGAGTCAACATTCAGACTAGGGGACAATGCTTTAATGAAAAGGGATTCTAAAATTCTTAGTGAGTTGGGACAAGTATTACAACCAAGAATTTTAAAATTGTCTAAAGTGACATCAATTTTGCATTTAATGCTATGTTCACGAATACTGGAGGCTTCCTTAGTTTTTAAAATTTTACCTGTTCGGCCACTTATTCCCATATGCGAATAAAATCTAGCCCTGAGAGAGCGAACAGTGCTGCCGATGTAATTCCCAAGGAGACACCTGGGGCAGGTAAATAAATATACAACACCGCTACGCAACGAGTCAGGGGTTCGATCCTTCGCTGAGAAAAAGCTACCTAAAGACGTTTTATTAATAAATATGATGCGGAAATCAGTATGATAAAAAAATTTCCTTAACAATTTTGTAAATTTAAGCTTAAATTCCTTATTCAAGGGACCCATTTCAGGTACCAAGAAATATTTTATATCCTTCGGCACAGTAATACATGGAAGTTGAGGGCTATAAACATTATTTAAGAAGGATCTAATTAGTTTGTCTACATATTGAACAGGAAAACTATTATTAGTAAAGTATGATCTTAGATTATTAAATTCATCATTAAGTAAGGTAAGAGACTTGTTATGCGAATCTGATATTTTGATTTTATAATTAATTTCATTATTTAATAAATATTCCAGGGACGATTGATAAAATTCAGAGTCATATAGATTATCACGGTAGAGTTTGAAGTAAACAAATTTCAGGAAAACCCTGCAAGTCCGACACATTTCAAGAAAATAACAGTCCAGTTTTGACTTGAGAAACTTTCGTGAAGTCTTCCAAACATGGCGATAAGCCCTGAGGCCATCTTGTCCATACCTTGAATATATATAATTATGCGGGTTGCTTCTACAGAGCTTCAATTTAATATTTAGTAGAAATCCAATGACAAGGAGAAATGTAAATGCCATGAAAAGTCTTCTTTATTGCGCAACGTTTCGAGCAATACGCTCATCTTCAGGCTGTTTAATAACAATGTGAAATTAAAATCAATATTGAATGAAAAACAAAACAGAAAATTTCTATAACCTATTCGTAAAGACAAATTTTAAAAGACTGAGAAAAGAGGGTTAAATTCTAAGTTTTACAGATTTACATATAAAAATTAAGAAGTTATTTTTAAATACATGTAGTAAATGTGAAATTAATACACTGGAAAAATTACCAATAGTACACTGGAACAATGGAGCTATCTACCTTACACAGCAGTATCCGAGGCCGACTAATTTGAGCAGAGGCAGAGGCAGAGGCAAGGAACGGGAAACACGAAGGGTGGCGAGGGAGATAGGGGAAGGAGGGATTATAAGGAATTGGGGAAGGAGGAGGGATCATAGCAAATTGAGAGGGACGGACGATGAGTCAACATTCAGACTAGGGGACAATGCTTTAATGAAAAGGGATTCTAAAATTCTTAGTGAGTTGGGACAAGTATTACAACCAAGAATTTTAAAATTGTCTAAAGTGACATCAATTTTGCATTTAATGCTATGTTCACGAATACTGGAGGCTTCCTTAGTTTTTAAAATTTTACCTGTTCGGCCACTTATTCCCATATGCGAATAAAATCTAGCCCTGAGAGAGCGAACAGTGCTGCCGATGTAATTCCCAAGGAGACACCTGGGGCAGGTAAATAAATATACAACACCGCTACGCAACGAGTCAGGGGTTCGATCCTTCGCTGAGAAAAAGCTACCTAAAGACGTTTTATTAATAAATATGATGCGGAAATCAGTATGATAAAAAAATTTCCTTAACAATTTTGTAAATTTAAGCTTAAATTCCTTATTCAAGGGACCCATTTCAGGTACCAAGAAATATTTTATATCCTTCGGCACAGTAATACATGGAAGTTGAGGGCTATAAACATTATTTAAGAAGGATCTAATTAGTTTGTCTACATATTGAACAGGAAAACTATTATTAGTAAAGTATGATCTTAGATTATTAAATTCATCATTAAGTAAGGTAAGAGACTTGTTATGCGAATCTGATATTTTGATTTTATAATTAATTTCATTATTTAATAAATATTCCAGGGACGATTGATAAAATTCAGAGTCATATAGATTATCACGGTAGAGTTTGAAGTAAACAAATTTCGGGAAAACCCTGCAAGTCCGACACATTTCAAGAAAATAACAGTCCAGTTTTGACTTGAGAAACTTTCGTGAAGTCTTCCAAACATGGCGATAAGCCCTGAGGCCATCTTGTCCATACCTTTGAATGTATTTAAAAATAACTTCTTAATTTTTATATGTAAATCTGTAAAACTTAGAATTTAACCCTCTTTTCTCAGTCTTTTAAAATTTGTCTTTACGAATAGGTTATAGAAATTTTCTGTTTTGTTTTTCATTCAATATTGATTTTAATTTCACATTGTTATTAAACAGCCTGAAGATGAGCGTATTGCTCGAAACGTTGCGCAATAAAGAAGACTTTTCATGGCATTTACATTTCTCCTTGTCATTGGATTTCTACTAAATATTAAATTGAAGCTCTGTAGAAGCAACCCGCATAATTATATATATATATATATATATACACACGAACAAAACATCATACTATACAACGAGTACGCACAATCGGAAAACGGCTTTTTCTCTGGCTGCATATCATTTCCTCGTTTCGTTGAGTGTGACAGGGGTCGAATAATTTTATAAAATTTATGAATTCCTTACCACGTGACATATGCATGAGAAATGAAAGGCAGTACATCCCACAAGTATTACTAAAATATCCTTGTAGACGGAAGGGATTCCATACAATTTCGGGGATATGCATCTGCTCGAGAAATTTTACAATAACAGGGTCACTCCAGGGTTGAGTACCGAGTGAAACAAAATAGTACATGCGGTCCCTATTTTTAAAATAGATTGCAAACCAATGAATCCCTTTACTACCAATAACATCTGTGTTCACAATAAGACTACCGCAATCTCTCGTAGTTGGCAATTTCAATGTTTCATTCTTCGCAAACACACCGATAAATTTGGGACGTGTGATTCGTTCACTATTTATTACTCTCTGAAGTGTATTCGCGTCCATTTTAAAAGTCAGTGACAACGCCTCTAAATCTGTCTACTTCTATTAAGGCTTGTGACTCGAGGTATACTAGTACACTAATAGGCGCGTCTATCGGCTTGGCGAATTTCAATCTGACTGAGATGTTTCCACTCTGTTGTGGACTTAAGTGTGTATTTACGCTAGCAGGTAAGTCAGGTGTGTTGTCAAACGGATAAAGGTTAAATTGGTCGGTGAATTCTTTCTGCGTTAACCCAGTCCCGAGCTCATCACAATCACCTGCAATATGGGCCAGATTACTATATGCTCTCGCGCAATTATCCGGCCTCGCTGTGCAATTTTATCTTGAGCTGAATTCATTTTCAGAGTCGGTGTTCGTCATACGATGTAGAAATATGGTATGAGGATAGATTATGCCAGTAACCATGTCAACACCTCGGTTTGGCCCATTAACGTTATTTTACAAACATTAGTATAATATTGTATGAGTTTATAAATATATATATAATGTAAACCAGGTTAATTTCACGGCAGCAAATTTTCGCTCTTTCATATCCTTGGACGAGTTCACGGCATCATAATTTCGCGGTCAACAGTTGCTAGTTATAATCTTACAGATTAACATGACGTCATGAATGACGGAATTTATTCTGGACTGTGATTGGTCGAGGTTGAGGTCAGTAGTATGATCGCAAAATGTTAGAGTGCAATTGTTATGCAACAGGGCAACATTGCACGCATTACGCAACACCACAACATTGCACGCAGCATTGCAACATTGCATGCAACATGATGAGTGGTTTGAAACCCCTCCCCGCCCCCTTCAACCCCACCGCCACCCCAAAATGCATATGTGAACTCCAAGGTGTAACCTAATCTAGTATATATGTGAACCCCCATGGGTACCCTAACCTAAGGCAGTTCAGGCCCACAAAAGTATATGTATATATATATATATATATATGCATGTGGAAGTGTGGGTAGTCTAAACACAAAGAGAGAGAGGGAAGATCCATCCTTTCGTAGCCACGGAGCATCGCATAATGGTGTCTTCAGCATCACAACCATCAGGCTTAGAAGGCAGCCGTTCACCTCACAGCCAGTCGTATAGGAAATACACAGTTACTTACGTACATATAAAGTAGTATCGCCTTGCCTCAAAAAGCACACACGTGAATTAACGCATTTCTATCCCCAAAAACAAACCCTTAGATTACCTCACAATTACACATAACTCCATCTCAACATAACGTACACGGAGAATTAATGTAGCTCTATTATAACAAAAAATGAACGCTCTTACATTATCTTACAATTCCCAATATATATACACAGTATATATATATATATATATATATATATATATATATATATATATATTATATGGATTTCTCCAGAGGTCACGACAATCTAAAGCAGACTATAATATTTATTTCGAAAAAAGTCAATTTGTAACATCTGTTGTTTGCTTTGTCTTGAACCAAATTTTCACTTGTTTAAACTAGGTCCCAAGGTTCGACCTTTTTAAACAAATTTTGTATTATCACGGCTATTATTAAGATAATAAGCCCTTATACCAGTATATTCAGTTAATTACGATTCTTAGTTAAAATACTGTATTGTGTTTGTGGAACGCAGCGATTTTTTGGACCCAAAATTTCTCCATCTATCATCTCTATCAGGAAAGGCAAAATATCTCTTTTCTATCTACTAAAAGCAAATTTGGTCGATAACCTTACAACTTCAAAATATAATTTCTATTAATAAATTTTGGAGATGATAAAATGAGGGGCGCCTACTAGCACCCTCGATCTCTATCAGCAAAGGCAAAATATCTCTTTTCTATCTACTAAAAGGAAACTTGGCGAGAACTTGCAATTTCAAAATATAATTTCTAATAAATTTATTTCTTAAGTAGCTCTCTCTCTCTCTCTCTCTCTCTCTCTCTCTCTCTCTCTCTCTCTCTCTCTCTTTTTGTAGCAGTTCTCGAATAGTTCATTAATATTAACATTATATATATATATATATATATATATATATATATATATATATATATATATATATATATATATATATATATATATTATATATATATACACTACCGGTCAAAAGTTTAAGTACACCTACTAATTTCCAATGTTTTGCTGCTTAGTTCATGACATAACCTTCAAATGTGAACTTAACAAGTACTAGAGATGAATTTGCTTACCTTGCTTTCATATTGTATGCTTCAGTGCATCTGCCCTATGCAGTTTGTTGTAATACAGAAGCTTCTTCAAAATAGCCTTCAAAATGTGTTAATTGACGTCTAGCATGCAACCTAAAATTAATGCCATTAGCTCTGCACAAAGGTCCAAAAACAGTTTAAAAGTCTTTACTGCGGTAGTATGTTAATAGGAGTATGTTAAAACATGTGACGAGTTATTAACATGCGCTGCAGGTCTTTACATATAAAATCCTTGCAGAGGAGCTAACTGTGTAGTTTAAGGTATATTTCTGTTTCAAAAAGCAAAAATGGGTGCCAAAGCTCAGTTAACAACAGAAAAAAGATAGTCGATTGTAACTTTGAGAAATGAGGGCCAATCACTGAGGCAAATTGCAAAAAAATTAAGATTTTCTGTGAATGCGGTTGCTTGTGCCATTAAACCGTACGAAGAAACTGGTCAAAATAAGGACAGAAAAAGGTCAGGGCGACCAAGAACCACAACACACTCAGAGGACAAGTATATCCGAGTCACCAGTCTGCGCAACAGACGCCTCACAGTACCTGAAATCAAAGCCCAGCTGAACAACTCCAGAAGTAGAACAGTTTCAACATCAACTGTTCAGAGAAGACTAAGAGAGGCAGGATTAAAAGGACGAACTGCAGCAAAGAAACCAATGCTGAGACTCCAGAACAAAAAGAAAAGGCTAGTCTTGGCTAAAAAAATACCAAAAATGGACTGTTGAGCAGTGGAAATTTGTCCTTTGGACTGACGAATCAAAGTTCGAAGTTTTTGGATCCAAACGCAGAGTGTTTGTGCGGCGCAGAGCGGGTGAAAGAATGACACAGCAGTGTGTTGTACCAACAGTGAAGCACGGTGGAGAAAGTGTGATGGTCTGGGGATGTTTTGCAGGGGAGCAAGTTGGAGATCTCCACAAAGTCACTGGAATACTGAACCAACGTGGCTATCATAGCATTCTACAGCGCCATGCCATCTCATCTGGACTGCGACTAGTTGGCCAACAGTTCATAATGCAGCAAGACAACGATCCTAAACGCACTTCCAAGCTGTGTCAAAATTACCTGAAGCAGAAAGAACGGCAACGTCAGCTCACAGTTATGGAATGGCCAGCACAGTCCCCGAATCTGAACACTACCGACCTAGTGTGGGATGAACTGGATCGACGAGTGAAAGCCAAGCAGCCATCCAGTGTTCAGAAGCTCTGGGAACTCTTACAAGAGTGCTGGCAGCAGCTTTCACCAGACTATCTTCTTTCTCTTGTTGAGCGCATGCCTCGAATTTGTTCTGCTGTAATTGCTGCTAGAGGAGGCTATTTTGATGAATCTAAAATTTAGACTTTGCTCTTGGTAAATTGTCCTGATTTGTTGCTATTTAAGTTCTCATGTTTGTACTTATGAATTTGTGTCATGATAACTTAGTTAATAAATGAAAAACTTTAAACAAAATTTGAAATTTATGAATATTTCATTGTGTACTTAAACTTTTGACCGGTAGTGTGTGTGTGTGTGTGTGTGTGTGTGTGTGTGTGTGTGTGTGTGTGTGTGTACACGTAATAATTATGTAGAACGAATATTTATTAAATTCTAAAAAAAATCTGAGGGATGCATATTTTAATTTTGGCGAAACCACGCCCGACAGAGGCATCACTAGCCAATCAGAAAGCCTGCGAGTTGACGAGTGGCCTTTTGAGTTCAGGCCTATGTCACTTGAAATGGAGCATTTCCACCCATCCCACATAATAAAAGGGAGCCCTTTCATATCAAGAGCCTATTAGCTGTTATTTTTTCCAGTGAACATTCTCCCTTGTTTAGCCACAATGAATAAGAATGCAAGCAGTGAAACAAATCTTTTCTTCACCAGATGTATACGAGGCTGGTGATATTTTGTAAGTAGCGCGAATTGTTTTGAATATATATACATATATATATACACACGCAAGAGTGATTTTATTCTGATATTCTACAGAGCTGAAGCGTTTATGGTCCTTTTCACGGCTGTTGACAGGAGGGAACTCTTTGCATCGCAGCATGTTGATGGCACTTGTGAAGCTGTACAGGCCTCTGAAATGGACTGTCACACCCACGAGATGTAAGTAGATAAAATTATATTTTTGTAATTCAAGTAATTTTTTTGTCAAAGTGCTTAATTTCTTGCACTTTTCTGTTTTAAGTCGAATTTTCTATATAAGCTTGAATGCGCCCGTAAAATATTGTAAACATTTCCTGATTTTACGAATTAATTTATATCATAATTCCATAGTATGGAAACTTTCTTCAAAAAATTCCATTCGTATATCTTAATAAAGTGTAGTTTTTCATTTAAGTAAAACGGCAATCAAAATTACTTTTTAATGTATGCTTTCTATATAAGCTTGAATGTGCCCGTGGAATATTGTAAAAATTTCCTGATTTTACAAATTAATTTATATCATAATTCACTGGTGTGGAAACTTTCTTCAAAAAAATTCCATTCGTATAACTTCATATAACGGCCTTCAAAATTTCTACTTTTTAAAGTATGCTTTCAAAATAAGCTTGAAT
The DNA here is from genome assembly GCA_023014485.1 of Bathynomus jamesi. Taxonomy (NCBI): domain Eukaryota; kingdom Metazoa; phylum Arthropoda; class Malacostraca; order Isopoda; family Cirolanidae; genus Bathynomus; species Bathynomus jamesi. Next base: position 868,754 of record JAJOZX010000868.1, read on the forward strand.
GTGCCCGTAAAATAGTGTAAAAATTTCCTTATTTTACGAAGTAATTTATATTGTAATTCCATAGTATATTCAGTAACATTGTTCAGGTTGCGGCCAAAACAACTATTGATTACAGAATATTCTCAGAGGTTAACAAAAGAAAATTTATTGGGGCTGTAGAAATACTCGACTTGACTGTGACGAACCTTTAAATGACCCACATCATATGTTTCGGTTCTTCTATGACACCTTATTCCATATTTTTAATATTTGCTTTCCTTTAAGGAGAAAAACAGTTTCACCCAAAAGTGTCGCAAATCCATGGATCACTCCAGGAATTATCACTTCAATAAAGAACAGAGAAAAATTATTCAAATTGCAATTACAGAGCAAAATTCCTAAAATACAACATACTCAATACAGAAACAAATTAACTAAAATAATCAAAATTGCAAAATATAACTATTATAACAATCAATTTTCCAAACATAAAGGAGACATGAAAAACACTTGGACAACCATAAACAATCTTCTCCGAAAACAAATTAAGAAAAATTCAATAGAGAAATTAAATGTTGATAATAAAGAAATTACTGATGAGTGCTGATACTGCTATTGCAGACTCTTTAAATGCACATTTTATTTCAATAGCGGATAAGCTTCGCTCACAATTAATAAATAATGATCACTCACCTCTAGAATATATGCCACCCAGCCCACTAAGTTAATTTTCGTTTGTTCTTGCTACTTCTACTGAGGTCCAGAATATTATTGGTAAATTTAAAAATACAAAAAATAACATTCATAACATTCCTGTACCAATATTGAAACTTGTTAAAGATAAGATATCTGTAACTTTGGCTAAAATCATCAATCAAAGTATTTCCAAAGGAATATTCCCATCAATGCTAAAAACTGGTTGTATAACACCCCTTTCTAAAGGGGGTGATCCTACACTAGCAACAAATTACAGGCCGGTGTGTTCATTATCTGTTCAGCAAAGTTTTTGAAAAAATTGTAAAAAGTAGAATGCAGCGATATTTAGAATACTACAATTTATTATCTCCAAATCAATATGGCTTCCTTAATAATAAAACAACGGAAATGGCTATTTTAAATCTTATGGAAAATGTAAATATAGCTAAGGAGAATAAAGAAATAATGATATTAATATTTATAGATTTGAGTAAGACGTTTGATGTAATAGACCATAATATTCTACTTAATAAATTATATTGTTACGGCTTTAGAGGAGAAGTCAGTGGTTGGTTTAAAAGTTATTTGTCCAATAGATATCATTTTGTATCAGTAAATAAAGTTTGCTCAACTAAAGCGCTTGTCAAACATGGTGTGCAACAGGGCTCAGTTCTGGGTCCATTGTTATTTTTATTATATATAAATGACCTTCCACGTTCATCTGATATCTGAACTTCATAATGTTTGCAGATGATACAACTGTCTCTTTTTCTTGCAAAGATGTTAATGCAGCTAAGAATACATTTCATTCAGAATTCATCAGTGTAATGAAATGGTTGACCACCAATAAACTCTTCGTAAATACCAGTAAATCAAATTTCATGATTTTTACTAATAAAAGAAATGTATATCTTGATGAACTTAATGTTAATGAAATCGCCATAAAGGAGTGTACTGTAACAAAATTTCTTGGTGTAATGCTAGATATGAATTTGCAATGGAGTGATCATGTAAATTATATCGCGAAGAAGATTTCAAGGAGCGTTGCTATAATGTTTAAACTTAGAAATGTAGTCCCTAAACAAGTTTTATTGACTCTTTATTATACTCTCGTTCTTCCTTATATAACACTGCACCCTTGTTTGGGGAAACTCCGCTAACAACGCATTAAATGGTATCTTTGTCATCCAAAAACGAGCAATACGGTTATTATCTGTTGCTGAATTCCTTGATCACTCTAGTGCATTATTTAAAGAGCTAAACATACTAAAGCTCAACGATATAACCAAACTGGCACATTTTATTTTTATTTACAAGTGTAAGAACAAAATCATTAATTTGCAATGGGTAAATAGATATTTTGTAATTCATCAAAAAATCCACTCGTATCAGACCAGAAATAGATCAAAGCTTGTTATACCTCAATTTAGATTGTCTTCATCTCAAACACTATCCATTTTCATTGGATTGAAACTATGGAATGACTTGCGTGCCGATATAAAAAATATTGTGAATGTAAATTTGTTTAAAACCAAGTTGAAATCCCGATTAATAATGGCATACTAACAAAAATCTAGGATTAATATCCACTAATATTGTTTAATATTGTCCATTAATATTGTTTAATATTGTAATACATGTTTTAACTATTAATAATACTTATTTACTTATTTATTATTATTAATTAATAACAACTAGCTGCTTATTTTTAATAAGAGCCCAGTAAAGCCTAAAGCTTAAGGGCCAAATTAAATTAAATAAATAGTCGAGCTTCACAATTATTCATGTCATTGTAAATTGAAAAAATGTATTTATTTTATTATTATTAATAATAAAGGTTATTCTATTCTAGTATGGAAACTTTCTTCAAAGAAATCCATTCATTTGGACTATCTTTTAGAAGCTAATTCAAAACTCGGCAAAGATAGCAGGCGAATTCGCGTTCCTTACACTACACTTTCAGTTTGTCCTCTTTCAATAATCTTTAAACGAATCACTAATTTTCGGCAACAAGCATCTTTATTTACTGTTTGTACAATCTAATATGGAATATAGTATAAAATCTTCAAATAATTTGACTAAATATGCATGCTCGATAAAGTACAGTTTTGCATTTAATAAAAACTATATATATATATATATATATAAGCTTGAATGGTCCCATAAAATATTGTAAATCGGATACAATTTATATCATAATTCAGAGGCATGGAAACTTTCTTAAAAAAAATACAGTATATGAACTTAAATGTACCCATAAAATAAATAAAAAAATCTGTCTACATTCACCCCTTTTTCTCTTAAAGGAGCTGGACCGTATTGCAGATGTTTTCAGGTACAGCTTTGAAGACTAGAAGTTTAACAGAACACACAACACTCTGGTTGCGAGACGCAGAGCGAGTGTTATAATCGAAGAAACGATGTAAATTTTTCTTTTTCTTGTGTGTGTGTGTGTCGGATAAGAATAAGCCAAGTATTTTCAACATTTTATTAAATGATAAAACTATGAGGAATATTTTAAGTATATTTATAAATTAATACATAATTTCGTTTATTATTTTCGCGTATATACAAATATTAGTGCTATATATATAAATATATAAATAAATAATATATATATATATATATATATATATATATATATATATATATATATATATATATATGGTGTTTATAAAGTCCTATTTCAGTGAAAACGTAGCAAGAAGGGTAAAATTCAATAACAATATAATAGATGGCATACATTAATGAATACTTAAGCATATGGTTCTACATGAACACCATCAGTATCTCTACAGAGTTTGAATCTGTCAGCAGTGTTGCGGAACACATTTTGGAGCATGACAGGGGATATTTTTGTAACTGCTGTTATGATACGAGCACGTAATTCATGCAGATCTGTAACCCTCGTTTGATAGACGTTTGAGTTGATAAAGCCCCATGCAAAGAAATCCAAGGGCGTTAGGTCAGGAGGCCGAGCCGCCCAGGGCTTGTTGCCTCCATGTCCGATCCACCGATTTGGAATCGTTCATTTAGGTCAGGGGTCACCAACCTGGGGGGTAGCGCCCACTAGTGGGCTCACATTAAAGGTAATTAAACATTTACTTCATTATTTATTTTATCTATTATGTTGATTTATTCTTTTTGATCTAAGGTGGGCGATAAGCTTTTTTAATTTTCAAAAAATCGTAAAAGTGGGCGGTGAGCAAAAAAAGGTTGGTGACCCCTGATTTAGGTACTCCCGAACAATGTTTGCGTAATGACAAGGTGCCCCATCTTGTTGAAAGACGACGGTGTTTAAAATGCCATCTGAATGAAGCTGGGACATTTACGTGCTCGTATCGTAAGAGCAATTACTAAAATAACCCCTTTCATGCTCCAAAATGTGTTCCGCAATGCTGCTGACAGATTCGAACTCTGTAGAGATACTGATGGTGCTCATGTAGAATCATATGCTTAAGTATTCATTAAATGTATGCCTTCTATTATATTGTTATTGAATTTTACCCTTTTTGCTACATTTTCACTGAAATAGATAGGGACTTTATAAACAACCTATATATCATGCACTCCTGGAGTTTAGTAAATTGAAACTTATAAGAGGGTATGATATTGTACTCCCGGATCGGAAGGACCGCCTTGAGGTCTTGTTCAACCGTTGCCACAGAGCGCGCCGAATCCTCTGTTCGTTTGAGAGTCACTGTGTAGAGAGTCTTCGGTTGCCAAAGAAACGCTTCGGTGGTTGTTTTTATTTATGTTAAGCAAGTTTAGGTTTTCAATCAGATTTAATACATCAAATTTATCTTCACAAGAGTTAATAATATGAAAATTTCTTTTATGTTACTGAGTACAGTAACAGTTTACTCTTAATTCTAAGACAATCAAATATACGTTAAATGTTGCTTGAGCCTACTGCCTAACCTACAGTCAGAACTCAAACCCCGAATTTCCGTATACACGACCGTAAAACCCAATTTCCTAACGAACTGCCTTCCTCACGTCAGCCCGGAGATCCCCTGTAAGACTTTCTATCTCGTCCGTTCTGAATGTGAATTTTCAAGCTTCGGACTCCTCCTTATATACGTAGAATCCAATTTCCTCATGCGTCAGAAGAGCGTGGCTTTGCGTGAGACACATGAGCGAGCAAGATTCTCAAGGGAAGCGTACAGGTGTGACTTCCTGGCGAACGAGGTTCCCAAGCGAAGGTGAGGAGCGAGCAAAATTCTCAGGGTTGTATGTGACATGCGGGCAAACAAGTTGGTAGTAATTTCCTGCTTCTTGATTTCCTGGTTCGTGTGTGGAATGTTTTATAGACAGGTGATCATCCATTTATAACAGATTCGCCCATTATTAACAAAACGAAAATGATAAAAAAGAAAATATAACTGGTCCTTATCGGAAAATCGGGTTTGGTAAAGATTAATTAAGGGTTACGGCATTGCTGCCATTGAGATCATGTTAAAGTTTGTTACTGGAGTAAATTCCAAAATTAATAAAGATAAGAATCCTTTTGAATGTGAACACTATGGCAAAATGGGACATATCGTATTACAGTTATTTCTCGTAAAATTTTAAGAGTACTTTCAATAATTATTTAGGGAATTAAGGTAATTTGTACTTCAAATGAAAAATATTCTACATTTGAAAAATTGATTTATATTTGAAAACGATTTCATTTAAGATTTAGAGGAAAACTAAATTAAAATTATCTCAGTTTACAAAGGATGTTGTTAATATGACTTCTTCAAGCGTCAATACCCTGTTAGTCATAATGTAAATATCTTCAATCATCAGTTATAACAGTAGGCAAGAGCAATTGTTAAATCATATGTTTATACAATAGTTATGGCAAGTAAATTATGAATATGTTTATAAGAAATAATCAATTCAGTATTAATTCAAATTATAGTTTATAATAAAAAGACAAAAATAGAGGTACACAAATTATAGGGTAAATAAGTTACATATTAATTATTTATGTTAAGTTAAATTTTTTCATGCGAGTTACAGCGCGTGTTTTTTAAGCGCGACTGATGGCTTCCTAAAAGTGATTTATTTATTTATAGCAATAAGGGAGGTGTTTGATTTCTTGGGAATTGTTAGGATCCAAGGTTTAGTTGTTAGTCCTATACACCCGAAAAAAATTGTTTGATCTCATCATCTCAAGCAGATAGAATAATGTATATGGCCTAAAAAACTGCCTAATTGCCGTGTTTTTCAAAGTAAAATCAGGGAATTAGATTTGTTTATAAAATTCGAACTATTTCTTTGGATTTTTCATACATTCTATTTAAGGGATTTATTGTTATCATATCAATTTAATTTATTTGCAATTACGGGATAAATTGTGAATAAGTAACTTTATTTGGTAGGGGTACCTAAAATTTTAACTCAAAGGATTAGAATGAACACGTCGTATATCGTAATTCTTAGAAAATGAGATACAGGGTATACTATTACCAGTAATATAATATATGGGTAAATGCGAAAAACAAAAGTAATAAAAGGAGTTACTTGTCTTTAAATCCTATGTATAGAGGGGAAATCTTTAAAGGCTTATTACTAATAACCCTATTCAAAATATGCCATGCAGCACACTCTGCAATGATCGTAATTCTTTTGTGTAAAACTGAGGGTCTAATTACTTGAAATAATTTTGACACTCTGAGTGGAATTTATTAATTCATCCCTGAATGGGAATCAGTTTTATAAAAGGAGATTCGCTTTTTCATGTATTATTAAATAAATTATAGAACTCAAAATTAGGGTTGAAGGGGTAACTACAGAATTCAGTTTAGGAAATCAGTGCGTGATTTTATGTATTGTTCGGATCCTCTTTTTTGAATAAAAATAGGGAATTTAGGTAGGGAAACGTTTTCATTTTTGTATTATGAATTTGCAGAGTTTTAAAACCTTCTCAAAATATAGACAATTTGAATTCGACATTCCTTTACAAGAAGAAGCGACATAATGTAAAAATTTAGGATTTAATTTCTCTGGAAAATTCTAAACATCTTTACAGAATTTATTAACTTGCCCCTGAAGGGGAATTCATTATTTAGGGGAAACTAAATTTTTTCCATAATTATTTTTTAATATTTGAAAATTAGATTTATATAAAAGGGATAACTAAAATTTTCTGCATGAAAGAATCCTCACTTACATTCTATATATATCCTGTGACTCGCAGAAAATGAAACATGGGAAACACTACACAGGAAAATCACAGTACTTAATATAAGCACACCGGACAAAATTTAGTCACCCCTCTCAGAATGTACCTAATAACGTGTGACGGCGCCTCTGGCCTTGATAACCGCACGAATCCGGCGAGGCAGAGACTCTACGAGGTTGTGCATGTACTGAACATCGATTTGCTGCCACTCGTTCATCAGCCGGTCCCGAAGTTCCGCCAGAGTCCGTGGGTGTCTATTCCTGCGCTTCACTTTCTGTTTCCAGCCTGAACAACACCTTCGACGCATTCAGGATTAAAGGCTTCATTGGACCTGCGATGTACTCGTCGCCTCCCATCATTGGAGAACAAACAAAAACGGGACTCATCGGACCAAATTACACGTTTCCAATCTGCCGCAGTCCAGTTTTTGTGCCTCTGAGCCCATTTATAACGTGCCAATTTGTGACTTGCTGTTAACAGCGGCCTTTTCCGTGGTACCCTGCTCCAGATGTCCATCGCATGCAGTTCTCGTCGCAATGTCCGTTCGGAAATTGGTCGCTGGAGAACCTCATTGGTTTCTTGGAGCAATTGTTCTCTGGTTTGAAAACGATTTGCAGTTACTAGACGAGAAACATGGCGGCGGCCACTATTGTCGAGAATTGTTTTCCGGCCACAGTTACGCCGTCGATTATCAGTTGATTGCGAACTACACCACTCTTTGTAAACTCGCTGGACAGTACGCGTTGACACGCCAACAAATTGGGCTACTTCAGACATTTTGTGTCCGTGGGCTCTGCCAAACACGATAGCTCCTTTTTGCCACTGAGTAACGTCTGCCTCACGACCCATTTTGCAGACTATATCCAACACACACTTTGTTCTTCACCACCTCACGAAACAGATCTGATCCTGTGTGCTACGTCACCGCTACTTGTCACTTACCAATGCTACATCAGCGCCCTCTGTGTGACCTTGAACTTCCTACTATCAGTGCTATTAGGGGTGACTAATTTTTTGTCCGGTGTGCTTATATTTAACATGAATTTTGTTCATAACGTAATTTTATGAGGTTCTATGCAAGCATAGATCCTTTTCAAGAATTCACTCTCCCAACCCAGGCAGAGTAACATAACATCACATTAACTGCGTAATGTTTAGCAATTTTTTGCATTGATATTTAACAAATACATTTAGTTGATGCATTTAACTGTAAGTTGCATCTGGTAATTGTATCTAAAGAGAGTAGAAATGTTTTTAACATTAAACTCTTGACCTTTTAAAATTCTTAAAGATAATCATTTACTTTATAAAAAACAATTTTGTTTCTTATTTAATTATTTTCGTAAAACGGTTTGGTTTATTCGAAAGGATAACTAAAATATTCAGCAGACTAAGGCGACGTTGAAGGATGCCATTACATACTAATTCTTTGAATTTAGTTAATTAATGTAAAATATTTTCTTACAGTAAGCTGGGTTATATTTTAAAATATTAAATAGATAAAATTGAAAACAAAGGGTTTGGCGAACATTAAATGTTATGAACATGATGTAGTTATAAAATTAACATTTTTATGCATTTTTATGCTTGTTTATCATTTTGGTATTGACAAAAGTTATGTACGTCACATCCTGAATGTGTTTATAGAAGTTTATTTTCGTAGGATAACCCTTGTAAGTTCGCATTGCGATATAAAAGATTTATCCTTTTTATAGAAGGAAAGTATAGCAGGAATGAATATGTAACACATAGTGGGAGCAATGAAATAAAATTTATAGAGTAACTAATCCACTAATCGGAATCTGAGTCATCCGTATCCCGTAATGAGTCAAACGGACTGTACCTTAAATGCACATTAATGAAATATATATCAGTTACCTTATTAAATTCCTTTAATTGATAGTGTCCTGTGAAATAAATTTCCTCATCTACTATTTGGGTCGTGGCATCTTTTTCGACATAGATACACTGCAAGAGAGTTAATATACTTGGACGAAGGGGCAATTGGCTAAATGTATCTGATTTAGCCAATCATGTTCATTAATAAGTGTAGCTAGTTCTTTTTGTCGTATTAAATCCGATGAACAGTATATTGTCTAAAGTTAACGAGTGTAAATTTCTCAATGTGAACAGGCAGCATAAAAAGTCTGATGGCAGGGTGTTATTTGATAATTTTAGAGTAAGTACTCTGGGAAATACTCTTAAGAAACGGTTGTAGGTTTTCTCAGAAGTACAATCAAATTGTATTGTCTAATTGCAATTTTTCTATTCGTCCAAATCTTTGTAAAGCGTTCAACTCAAAGGCATATAATTTTTTAACCTGAATAACAAATTTTGAGTTGTAATTTCTTTAAAAACGAGATCCTTACGAGATAACTCAGTAGAGATTAAATCTCTCCATTTTGTCGAGATAAATCTCAAAATAAACATGCTCCCGCAAGATAGTGAATAAATAATATAGCAACGGTAGCCAAACCCAGGCTCGCGAGCCGCATACGGCTCTCGAGGTTGTTAACTGTTGCTCGCGAGACAATTTTGGTTTTTATTGTACTTATCATAAAAGACAAAATTCATAATACAAATATAATTTTTTTCTTCACATAAAAAAATATGAAAAAAAAACGGAAAAATTGAATTGACAATAAAATGCATCATGCTAGGACAATTTCTTTTGCGTGACAGGAACTAAGCGGGATAATTACGTAATTAACACCAATCGCCATTCACCAGTGTTCAGAACCTCCCGAGCTACCCTGCGGGCCGCGTGTAGTAACGAGTGAGTGTGTTTTAAAATTGGCTTCTTAGATCAAATAGTGGCTATTTTTCTCAGCTATACAAGTGAAAGTTATACAACCCCTGAGTTGATTAAAATGACTGAGCGGACAAAGTGTAAGAAACGGAAATATGAAGGAGAAAATAGAGTTTTTAAACAGGAGTGGGAGGAGAGCTTTGCCTTTACTGTTAAGGGTGGGAAACCTGTGTGTCTTATCTGCCACGTGGCACTCAATCACTTTAAAGCCAGTAACTTAAAGCGTCATCATGAAACTAACCATAAAAATTTTATTACGGAATTTCCTCCCAAATCAGAATTGCGGAAGACTAAGTTAACAATGTTGAAATCTAGCCTAGTTGCCCAACAAACTGTACTTTCATCATTGTGTAAGACAGCTGACTTAAATACTGAAGCTAGTTTTGTTATGGCATGGAATATTGCTCGTGCTCAACATCCCTACAGTAGTGGAGAATTTGTGAAGAAGAATACTGCCGATGTTACTGCAATTCTCGCTCCAGATAACGCAAAGCTTCGAGAACAAATAACAAGTACTGTATTTCTATTTCCCGCCACACTACAGAGAGACGTATTTCCCAGATCAGTGTTGAAATTACATCTCGTTGCAGAGTGATTTGAAGAATTCTGTTGCATTCAGTTTGGCCCTCGATGAATCCACAGATATTAAAGATAACCCTCAACTGGCGATATTTGTTCGTTATGTTACTGGCGATGGAAATGTTAAAGAATAACTCTTGGACTTAATGACCCTAAGAGAAACCACCAGAGGGGTTGACATAAAGAACGCACTTGACGAGGCATTATCAAATGCTCAAGTACCATTGAATAAACTTGTCAGTGTTGCAACAGATGGAGCACCAGCTATGGTAGGACAAAATGTAGGCCTAGTTGGGCTCTTGACACCCGATCCCAAGTATCCTGTGTGTCTCTTTATTCACTGTATCATTCACCGTGGTCATTTGGTAAGCAAGTACTTTAGGTATGACAGTGTTATGAAATGTGTTCTAGAAATTGTGAATTTCATTCGTTCAAATGCAAAAACGCACCGAGCGTTTAGAAATTTTATCGAGGAACTGGATCTTCAAGATAAGCCAGATGACTTTTCATTCTACTGTATTGTAAGGTGGTTATCAACTAGTAATCTCCTGAATAGGTTTGTTTGTTGCATTGTTGGAGCCTATCATTGATTTCTTGAAAGAAAAGGGAAAGTCATATCCACAACTAAAAGATCACGAATGGGTGCAGGATCAGATGTTTTTTACTGATGTAATACAACACCTCCAAAATCTAAATTTGGCACTTCAGGGAAAGGATAAGGTCATTTCTGACTTTACACAGACAGTTTTCAGTTTCCAGAATAAAATAAAGCTCTTCCAAAAAGATCTAGTAAAAAAAAAATTTGACCACTTTCCCCACCTGAAAAACCGAGCAAACACTTTTCTTGATATTGAAATAAAAGATAGTAAATTGGAGGAATACAAAGGTAAATTAAAAGGACTAATTGATGATTTTCAGTTCAGGTTTTTGATGAACTAAAGAAGCTAAAACCATGCTTCGAATTTCTTGTAAATCCTTTCCTGATTGATGTCGTCAACGATGGCTGTCCTGTTACTACACCTTTTGTTACGGAAGCTGTTTCAATACAAACAGAACTTTTGGAGCTACAGGAGGACGTGGGTTTAAAGTTGATATATAAAAGCTTATCTGCAGTTGAGTTTTGGAAGCAAGTAACAGACAAAGTATCCTCACCTCAGGAAAACCAGTTTCCGACTTATCTCAGTTTTTGGGACAACTTATTGCTGTGAAGCAATCTTCTCGGTAATGAAGTTTGTAAAGTCAAAACATCGTGCTGCCCTCACTAACAAACACCTGACTGAGCTTCATACCGTCTTAACATCACATCAGCCAGACTTTAAAGCATTAACAACCAAAATGAAGACCCAAACTAAGCCTTCTACAAGCAGTAATTAAACAATTTAATAATGTGAGTATAACTATATGTGTATGTATATGTTTTTAATAATTAAATTCTTTTTAAAATATTTTGCGGCTCTCGTAAATCTGAAAAACGTCGTATGTGGCTCTTGGGTCCAGGAAACTTGGTCACCCCTGTAATATAGAATTTCCATCGGAAGTTCATCAAGATTCATTTTTCCGAATTTACAACGTTCCTTCCCTGGAAAACCCGATTAATGAATTATACAAGTTATGATTCTTACTTTACACTCTCTTATATTAACACTAAAACACTTATTCATTAAATTTTTTAAGGATTTTTTATTAATATAGCCACTAATTACCTATCACAAACTAGAGCATGTAGTTGATACATATTTAATTTTTAATTGCAAACAAGTGATATACGAAGAGTGATCAAAAAGTATCGATAATTTTATTGCTACGGACAAATGAATGCAAATAAGAAATAACCGTTTACATATGTCTTCTTGCCCTCTGGCATCTGCAGTCTGAAGCAAAATCTGCTATCATGAGTCAATAGTTGGTTGGAGCGCTTAAAAGGAGGGTGTGTTTTTGCAGTACGTATAAATTTCTGAAATGGAACAACGCGCGTTCGGAGACGAACGAAATGATTAAAACAGCAGCTTTTGGAAATGATGCTCTCAGTGTAGCTAACATTTACAAATGGCACAAAAAGTTTAAAAATTGAGAAACATTTGCTCGTACCAGAAATCTTCATCGCCAGGATTCTGCGTCGTTTCTGGTCGGCGGTAAGACCTAACGGAAGGAGGTTGCCTTCTCGATGGTTGTTAGAGAAAAATGGAGTCTCTATGGGGGACTTCTAGGTGGTATTGGCGATCAAGTCATTGGAATTTCTTTCGAACGACTCGATGTTGAGGCATCTGCTTCTGCAGGTGTTGTAGTCGTGAAGGTCTGTGATGAATAACGTCGAGGGTGACAGTACTTACGACAAACTGTAATCCCGATCATGGCTGCTCCGAGGATGAGGCAAAGGGTTACCGTAGAGCAGTGGTTCCCAACCTTTTTTGCGCCATGCCCCACCTCGACACCTCAAAAAATTTGATGCCCCCCATTAATATAAAAACAAATTTGGTGTTGAAAAGGTATTATTTAAAATTTACAATAATATGAGTTCATTTAATATGAGTTACCGTACATTCAATATGAGTAAATAAACTTGTGGTTGAAGCTAACTAAATTATTACCTTGAAATAAAATTTCTCAGTTGAAAAGTTATAATTTTAAATTTCAATAATATGAGTACATTCAATATGAGTTACATTAAATATGAGTCAAGAAACTTGAGATTGAAGCTAACTATATTATTTCCTTGAAATAAAACTTCTCAGTTGAAAAGTTGCAATTTTAAATTCACAGAAAAGTAATTTAATCAATAATACCACTTTAAATTCACAATATTAGGTAAAAATACAGCAAATTCAAAGTTTGATAATCTCAAGTTAGTGAGATCCTTGAGCTTGATGTTTACTACAAATGGTTTTGATTTCAGGCACTAACTTAGTTAGCTTCAGTCTTAAGTCTCCTCGTTTTGTGGTATCCAGTCGGTTTCTTTTTTTCTGTAGTAAGTCACTTACAGCACTAAAATCACATTCCACCAAATATGAAGATGGGAATGGTAACAGTAGCTCTCTCGCCAAACGAGTTGAATTATTATGTATAAATTTAATTTTATTATTATGTATACATTTCATTATTTTCTAATTTTATTATTATGTATAAATTTCATTTTATTGTAGCATTTTCAAATTGCCCCCCAAAATATTCAAATTGCCCCCCTGTGGGGCGTGCGCCCCACGTTGGGAATCACTGCCGTAGAGTATGAAATTATGGAAGACTTGCCGTCGTCGTTCTCCTCTAAGGTAATCTTCTAAAGGAAGCGGGTCATCTCTCTCAGGTTTACTCCTTGAGAAAGAGAGGCATTGAAATGCTTTAGGGCCTTAGCGGTGTGAGACGAATTTATGACATAAGTCATTTCTATGTCGCCTTTCGGTGGAAGTAGATCCGTTTTCAATGTAATGTTTGGAGGGTCGGAAAAGATAGATATGGATGGAATCATTTTATGATCCGTCAAGATGTCACATCCCTCTGGTAAAGGTAATGATCCCGTCCTGGATATCTCCACTTGCTTCTTCTTGTTCCTTTTGTTTCCGCATCTAAAGAGTAAAGTTGTGGGTTCAGTCACACTATAATAAACAGCGTGACGATGTCGAAGGAACATTGAGGAAAAGTTTCGTTTCAATACGCGATGGCAAGTTGTAAGATTTATTTTGGGGTTTGTTTGGAAGAGTCGAACCAAACAATTATCAGATCCTTTATTTAAAATAAAGGTGGGGGCCGGACAATGATATGTCCCTTCACTTCGTGAACAGCCGTCCAGGGTTATCCAGCAGAATATAGTTTAGCCTGTTTTGGCTAACCCCTAAGTATCTTGTCCTCGGGATTATTTCTGCATACAAATCCTCTTTGTTAATCCAAATTGGAAGGTGATCAACTTGGTAGATGATCATTGGTGACTCTATTGGCTTTAAGGGAACGAAGATTATTATACGAAGCTCATTATGGGAAACTTTCCGTAAGCAAGCGGGTATTGCTCAGTTGGAAATACATGGGTATGGTAGCTTCGTTTAATATGTATGGCAGCAGTCTTCCAACTTTGGGTTCGATGCCTTTTAGAACTTGAAGGCAAAATACTGGATCAAATAGGAAGGAGTCCGATCGACCTTTATTGACGTTAACTAAAGTTGTTTTCAGTCTGTTCAATCTTAGGTGGAGTCCCTCGGTATATGTGGATAGGCTATGTCCTAATATGGAGAGGAAGGTGATGTACTTTTCCTCTTTGATTTCTTCTTCTAGGCTGGCAAGATACACACCCACTGTTTCTTGAAATTAGTGTATATTTTCGGTGAGGATGTTTACATACTTCTTTAAACTACTGATGTCGTATATAGTTGCATTTAATACGGTGACATATGAGTTGAAACTTTCAGCTAAGTTTTTCTCATTAGATTCGATCATTTGTATATGTTTAATAACGTCATCAACTGAGCTTTGTTGGGCTGTCCTAAAGACAAAGTTCATAAAACCTCCTACGTCGATCAATCCTCTCTTCTTTCGAGGCAGGGATTGGTCTGCAAGGGGATCTTCTTGGGTTAAAGTGGTAATAAATGCAGTGATTTTCCGTTTGGTTTCGAGAATTTGCACCCGTACTCCTTGTAATGTGGTGCTAAGAATTCCCAATTCTTTTACGGTGTTTATTGTTGTCTCATGAAATCTTCTTAATCTCTCTCGCTCCGTCCTTCATCGATGCATGAGTTTATTCATTTTTTCATTCAAGAAACGTAGATTTTTGAAATAAAAACTCATGTGTAGCCGGACGCTGAAGGTGTAGACTGAACGATGAGGGACTAACGGACCCAATGGTTCGAACAAGACTCCGTTGTTTGAAAGGGTTTGCCCCTATCGTAGAGCGTACAGCAGGAGATCCCTTGTTGCAGGAAACCGCGGTGACGATCCATTTCTCAAGTAATAGTTAATATGAATATGAAATAATAAATTTGATTAAATTTGAAATTTTTTATAAATTTTTCACGAAAATAGTGAATATTTTCAAGTTATTTAAATTTAGTACTTAATTCCCTCCTGCATCAACCTCTTTACAATTCTAAAACGAACTGTTTTAGGAAATTCCCTTTCAAATAGCTGAATTCTAAATTTTTGTTTGTGAGTTAATTCATTCGTTTACTTCTCACACCTCCACATCCTGTTTACATAAAATGATTTTTTAAGTAAATACTAATGGTTCTCATGGTAACGAAAGAATTTATTTATATTAAAATGACATATGCAAATGTTCTTTTACATTTAAATTTGGGTGTGATAAAATTTCTTAGCCAAGATCGTAGAGAAACGAAAGTTGTCTTACCTATCTTATACCTATTGAAGAGTTTATGAGGGAACATTTGCTCCCATGGTTTTTTATCCTCCTTTTAATCTCTTATCCTTTCTAATATTTTATAAGCGAGTATAGCGTAATTTTATAAGCACGAATCTATATAAGCACTAAGTTAAGTTCGTAATATCGCGATACATTTTCTGTATCTTGTATCGTATCGCGATACATTTTTTATTATGTGTATCGTATCGAAAGATACGATTCAAATAAGTGTCAGTAACACGATACTTTATCATAGACTCAGTCAGTGATCTTTTCCCTCCCCTCTCCATCTTTTCCCTTTCCCATCCCCCAATCCCACTCCCAGAGTCGCGGTGTCCATACCAGTCC
Organism: Bathynomus jamesi; assembly: GCA_023014485.1. Classification (NCBI taxonomy): domain Eukaryota; kingdom Metazoa; phylum Arthropoda; class Malacostraca; order Isopoda; family Cirolanidae; genus Bathynomus; species Bathynomus jamesi. Next base: position 884,678 of record JAJOZX010000868.1, read on the forward strand.
TTTCATAATATGTCATTTATGATGTGTATATATAATATATATGTAAAATATAATATATATATATATATTATATTATATTATATATGTATATATTATATATATTATATTATTTATTTATATATATATATATATATATATATATATATATATATATATATATATATATGCAAATTATATATATACACGCAATATATGTATCGTATCGTAACGAGATACAGTTCTGTCAATGTATCGAGTATCGTATCGCGTTACTTTTTTTGGCCCCGATACACCACCCTGCATCCTTATAATAAGCGCAGTCATTTACCGTCTAATCAAGGGATCCTGTATACGTAAGGTTTTCATGGGGTCTGTTTACGTGATCCCATGGACTCTTTGTTTCCTCATACCTACTTCTGATCCGTGATGGTTCATTTGTGGTTTTCTTTGATCTGATTAAATAAAGTGACCTTTTAGGGATGACTAACTCAGGTTCACTTGTTAAATTAGCTTCTAATATTATTTCTGAATTGCTGTCATTTGAAACTTCTTCGTCAGAAAACATTTCTTCCCGTGTGGTAGGAACGGGAATTCTTTTACTTCGTAGAGATCGCTCTATCCCTGTCTGGGTTTCTTCCTGCGTAGAGGAGTTATTAACCTGACTCTCTGTATTTTCAAGTTTCCTTTTCTTGTGCGTGTTTATCAACTCGGTTTTTATATTACTTAAATGCACCCTTTTATTTCTTAGCGTTGTCAGGTCTTTGACTAGGTACACATAGTCATTCAGTTTTGCTATTACGTCACAAGTGCCTTCGTAAGGGGCTTGCAATGCTTTAGATAAACCCGGAATGGGTGTCCGTTTTATATAGCCCTTTTCTCCTTTCTGAATTCTCGTAAACTTCTTCGCTCAGTTCTTTGCTTCATTACTCGTTGTTGTTCCTTTAGATTCTCTGTAACAGTTCGATACACTTCATCCTTCATATGCGCGTGCCTCCATTTATATTCATCTAGACCTATGGGCGCAGCTTCCAAGCTATCTACTTCATCAGAAACGGCGTCATTCCTACCAAACATTGAAAGAAATGGTCTTTCTTGTGTTGTATTATGTATAGTGTTGTTATGGATATACTTGACCAATGGTAGGTATTCATCCCAGTAATCAACTGCTCAATCCTCTATCAGGGTTTCTAGGATATATTTTAGAGAGTAATTATATCTTTCAACGGGGCCCTGACTTTCCGGATGAGCAGGAGCTCCAAAAACTTTGATTGATGCGATATTTCTTTGCCAAATGGGAAATAATTTCGTTTGTAAATTCAGTCCCATTGTCTGTTTTTAGACTCTTCATCTTCTCATAAGTTAGGATGTAGTGTCCGAATATGTATTTTGCAACCGAAGTTGTGGTTTTGTCTTTCAAAGGATATATTTCAACAAACTTGGTGAATCCACCTATTAGGACTAACACATAGGCAGAATGGTCCCGCGAACGTGGAAATGGACCCACCAGGTCGGCATAGACTAGGTCTAGTGGTCAATTATAAGAGGGTTTCCCCCAATGGGGCCTTTCGCGGGTTGATGTTTTTATATTTATTGCAAATTACGCATTTCTTGATGTATTGTCTTTATGACTCGGCCATATTCGGCCAGTGCTATACTCGCGACATTTCTTGATAGGCTTTTTACTCTGCCATGTGGCTCTTATTGGTAGAATTGTGGAATTGTGTTAGAGCCTTCTTTTGTAGTTCAAAATCCGGGAGATAAATCCTGTTTGATTCCTTGTCATACAGGGTTCGGGTCGAATAAATTAATACATCAATAATCTTGAAATTTTTTCTCTCGTCTCCTTTCAATATCCCTTTACACCTTTCATCTAGGCTTTGCGGTCGACGACTGTCGTTCAGGGATATTTCAGGTACCTCTTCATCGTGTAGAATTTTTTCAATCAGCGTACCTAGTTAAGGATTTTCTCCGTCCAGATTTCGGTTTTGGCTTCTAGTAACTACATTTACTTGATGGTCCTTAACTTCGGACCTTAAATTCTTCCTCATTGTCCACGCAACGACTCATTAGATCAGCTACGAAATTCTTTTCTCCGTTAGGTCAAATTCTAACAGCGTAATGAACCATTTTGTTAATCTCTCTGATGATTGATTTATCACCAGGCTTATTAAAGGTCGGTGATCAATTCTAATATAATTTTAGATCCTAATATGAGGGCACGGAAATAATTTAGTGCCAAGATGATACCTAGTCCTTCCTTCTCGATGACCGAATACCGCCTCTGTTTGTCGTTGAATCCTTTGCTGTAATATTCCAAGGGGACCAACTCGCCTTCTTCGTTCTTCTGCATCAGGACTGCTCCACTAGCCTTTTCTGATGCATCAGTATACAGGTAGAACGGTTGTCTCAACAGCGTTCTGGTGGTAATGACCCTTTTTATTATGGCCAAGGCTTTCTCTCGATCCCTTGTCCACTGAAATTTTTCTTTCTTCTGGGTCAACGCATGGATGGGGCCCAGAAGTTCAGTGGCATTGGGTATATAGCATCTGTAATAGTTGATCAATCCCAACAACGACTGTACTTCCTTCACTGTATTGAAGGGTCTCAACCTTTTCATAGCTTCAACTTTATCAAGGATAGGTGACATCCCTTCTCTTGTAATATCATGACCCAGGAACGTGACCTTCGTTTGAAAGAACTGAGATTTGTTTAACTTGAATTTCAGGTTATTTTCCCTTAATCTTTCCAAGACTAATCTGGTTATTTTCGTGTTCTTCTTCAGTTTTCGGACGATTAATATATCGTCTATGAACAGTGAACACGTACAACTACTTCCCGATCAGATCATGAAGTAAGTTACTCATAACACTGGGTAACAAAATTTGAAAAATTTTCTGTTTATTGTGATTTTTCTGTCGTTTCTTAATGATTTTGGAGCGCTGATTCCAAAAATGATATTGGTTTTGCTCTATCTTCAACCGTTTCAAAAATATAGGTTATCACACTTTTCATATGGCAAAGTCTATAAAGAAGGCTAACAAATATTTTCTGAAAATAAAAACACTATTGGAAATTAATGTTTATTGAGACAAAATTGTTTGACAAACCCAAAATGGTGGTGCAAAGGATATAATATATATCATGAGGAGAACCGATAAGAGAATAACAAGCCTCGTTGTGCAGTGTGCGTTCCTTAAAAATGTACTGAAGAACGCGACTTCCGCGTATGAACATTCTTATCCTTTCTGATCAGCGACCATACGTAGTCTCCCATCATGGAGATCCAGAACTTGGTGCCTTTCACAATCTTGTGCGATACTTGCTTGGGGCCTATGTAATACCCACAAACGTAGCAGAATATATCCGGCGAGTATTTACAAGCGATAGTTGCCATTCTCTTTACCAAACTGTACTACATTAATCAAAACCTGCAGATATAGAGAGAAGAGTTATTAAATTCGTTTGAATATCTTGATGGAATCTTTCGCCATGTTATTCACTCACATCGCCCAGGTTATCACGAAAAAAGTCTAGATGTGAATGCAGATAGTGTAATTTTAAAGACATACGGCACCCCATTTTGCCATAGCATTTAATCAAGTTTGACACTAACTCCTTATAGTTTGGTGCTTTATGGTTGCCTAAAAACCAACGAACCACATCACGGAAAGCACACTAAGCCTCTTTTTCGATCGGAGTCATCTTGGCTTCAAGGTTCTTTGAATTCAACGGCGCCTTGACTTGTGGTCCTACAAAGATGCCAGCCTTGACTTTGGCCTCAGAGAGTTTAGGGAACATGACCCGAATGTGTTGGAAAACTTCCCCTCCAAAATCTAACGCAGTTACAAACTGCTTAATTAGATCCAACTTAATATGGAGAGGTGGTAGCAGAACTATGTCAGGCTACACAAGAGGTTCCCTGAGTACATTACTTTCCTGGTTGCAATCCTTCACGTGGAGGCCACTGAACTGTTTTATAGTGCTCAGTTGAAGCCCTGCTATCCCACAGGCAAAGAAAACATGAATATTTAGTAAACCTTCCTTGTAAACCTAACAAGAAACCAATCATTTTGAAATCACCACACACGTCCCAGTTATATTGTTCATACCTGATTTGAGTGAGCAGTTGTTTGACATCTTCATAGTCCTCTTTCATTTGAACAGAATGTGCAACTGGTATAGATGGATGTTTGTTCCCATTGTGGAGTAGAACAGCTTTTAAACTCCGAGTTGAACTGTCAATAAACAGGTGCCACTCTGAGGGTATATGTGTTAACCCAATAGCTGTGAATAGACCATTAACCTCGCTACAATAACAGAGAGAGCCATTGACATCGTAGAACCTTGCAAACTCTTCATGCCGCTTTCGGTATACAGTACTCTTGTAGTCTTCTTCAAGCAAATTCCACTCTTTGAGTTTGGAGGTCAGAAGCTCAGACCCTGATTTCGTCAGACCCAAATCTCTAATTAAGTCGTCCAATTCCCTCTGATTTGGAAAGTGAGGGTTTGTACTGAAAGTTACTGTATATTCTTCATCATGACTGTCCTCACCAGCCGACATCTCAGATGAGCTAGCTGCATCCTCATTTTCAACCTGCAAAGCAAAGAAACAAAATATAGGCATAGTTATATATGTAGAAGAGCATCAGCACTAAGAAAAATCGACACATAATGACCCACAGTCTGTAAATACAGAAGGTAAAGTAATGGATAGATACCTGTTCTGGTGGACGTGGTATTGGAAGACCTTCGCCATGTGGTACAGGAGCTATGGACGACGCTATGTTGGATACTGAAGAGTCTGCCTTCCTTTAACTTTCCTGTACTTAGAAACATCTACCATTCAGTAGTAGGAATCGTCGTGGTGGCTCTTTGGTTCTCTCCATATTCTGGGTACCGCAAAGGGCATTGCCTTGCGTACTCCCCGCAGCCACCCTTCAAGTGTGGAGTGGCATCTTCCACAGATCACATGGGGTGTCCAGGGCTTATCTTGGTCACCCATAGGCATACCAAAATAGAGCCGATACGCGATCCAGAACTTGGTGCCTTTCACAATCTTGTGCGATACTTGCTTGGGGCCTATGTAATACCCACAAACGTAGCAGAATATATCCGGCGAGTGTTTACAAGCTCTAGTTGCCATTCTCTTTACCAAACTTTACTACATTAATCATAACCTGCAGATATAGAGAGAAGAGTTATTAAATCTGCAACAGATTACAGATTCCAGAAAAAAGATGTATTCACAACACTGAAATAATGTTCGCAATAAAAAAGGATCGATAACACTCAAATCGTCAGCACAGAGAAGCACAGAAACACAGTACCTCAGTGCTGGTAACCATCAGACAAACAACCTGCTTTCTTTGTGTGCTCACACTTACTGACTTCTCAGACTCTGCGCTCTTCTTTATATAGCACAGTGGAAATTTCGGGCAATTTCTAGAGCAAGAAACTGTCAACGAACATCCGGATTGTTCTCAACAATTCCTGATTATTCTGACATTGCTGCGCCCATAATAACATTATACTGGTAAAACATGAAAAATGAATTATCTCTGAAACCATTGATGATACACACAAACCAAGGCCAGATTTGGACTCAGCGCCCACAAATGCATATAAAAACATAAAAAAATTCTATATAAACAGAATTAGTTACACAGTGTAATAGAACTGAAAATGTTTGGAGCCATTTTTAGTCCAAAACGTAGGACTCGAAGGATACGAAGCTCGTGTTATTTGAAGGAAACGCGGTCAAGTCTTGTGATTTTTCGTCTAGGACTATCTGGTGATAGCCCTGAGCGAGGTCGATGGTGGAGAAACACTTGTTTACCCCCAAGCTCAGGAATATAGTACCTATGTCTGGTATGTCTGGTAGCTTAAACCTTGAAGTTTTCAGCACTTTATTTAAATTTCTGTAATCAACTACCAGTCTATTTTTGTTCTTTTGTTTAACTAGTAAAAGAGGACTATTAAAATCACTGTTCCGTCGCTCGATGAGCCCAAGTCGCTCTAGTACGGCGACTTGTCTGGATACTTCCTCACGATATTTAAGTGGTAATCTATACCTGGGAGTGTATACTGGACCGTGTCTGGGTTCAAGTTATAGTGAAAGTTCATAATCTTTTAACAGTCCCAACCACATCAAGGTAATCTAGGAGTACCCGTTCTAATTGACATCTTGTTTCAAGGCTCAGATTAGCCTGTCGTACGAAATCTTGTATTTCTTCTAATTTTTGTTCAATGGTCCTTTGTGGCTGTGTGAAGTCACTCATTATCTCTCGTTCATAAATTTCCTCAAAGATATCGTCCATGAACATTTCTTGTTCTTGATCCATCACTCAGTTTATCTCATCTTCTCCTATTAGGTCTTTAGTCCTTTCTGCATTGTACAGACACTGCCCTTGTCTTTTGCATTCCTGTTTTTCTTCACAGTTGTAATATTGTAAGACTTCACCAAGTATCTTTAGTTTCTCGGTAGTAACTTTGACTCTGTCATTTGCAGATTTATTTTGTACTACTATTAATATCTGTCCGTCTTCATTCACACATGCCAGTTGTGGTTCGATATCTAAGTTAAGAGGATGCATTTCTGCTTCGATTACACCAGTACACATTTGAAAACTTGTCGATCGATTTTTACAAACTAGTTAGTGATTCTATATAATTTGAGTGCGCTGATCTCAAAAATATAGCTAGTTTTTCCCTATCACGTATGGTTTTCTTACTACAGGGTGTGTCATAAATCCCCCATTTATCCCAAATGTGAACCATCTTATCGAGACCAACATTGGATTGCACATGCTAAACCATAAATTTTGTTGTTATAGACTACAGTAACGCTTACATAATAATGTAGGGTAAATATATATAACAACCAGTCCCGTTCCCAGCAAAATACTCTCTCCCCTCCCATCAATGGGTGGTTAACATTTGGGGACAGATGAGGTATTACAACACCCCTTGTAGCACGAAATCTTTAGGTGATAGAGTAAAACCTAATTAAAGCAGAATTAAATAGCTCCTAGCTCTTGGACAAGCATATTGCTTGTTTATGAAATAATAAAAAAATAACTGAAAGAAACAAAATATATTTACCTTCTTTACTTGCAAACATTTCAGGACTTATTCCAAAGACTTAAGACTACGAAGGTAGATCTGACTAATGACGACTAAACCAGTGCTTCTTTGATGTTTTCTTATGCTGTGCGTTAGGCTGATCTCGTTGCAGACACCAGCAGTAATCCGCCATCATATTTGTATGCCATCTTCCTTGATATCTTCTTTCCATGGTTTTGATGTCCTGGTGAAATCGTTCCCCTTGCTCCTCACTGACATCTCCGAGATTTTCGGGAAAACGGTCAAGATGTGAAAATAAGAAGTGAACTTTCAGGCTCATGTTGCAGCCTAAGGCGCAAAACCTTTTAAGCATATTTTCCACCAGTCTTTCATAATTTTGGTTTTTGTAGTTTCCCAAGAAGTTTTCAACATCTTTGAAACCAAGCCATGCTTCTTTTTCTTTATTGGTCATTGTGTTCAGGAAATAATCGTCTGTCAATAACTTTCTAATCTGAGGACCTATAAAAACACCTTTTATTTTCTCGTAGCTAATCTTTGGATATTTTGAACAAATGTACTTGAAACACTCACCTTCTCTATTCAATGCTTTGACATACTGCTTCATCAAGCCTAACTTAATGTGCAAGGGTGGTAGGAGGATTTTATTTGGTTCAACTAGATGTTCATGTAAAATGTTCTTTGATCCTTGGGTAAGATTCTCTCTAGGAGGCCAAGTTTTTTTCTTCCAGTGCTGGTCACGTGCTCGACTATCCCATTCGCAGATGAAACATGGCATCTTAGTGTATCCTGATTGCTGTCCAAGTAACATGCAAAGGACTTTGAGATCCCCACACAATATCCATCTGTGATTTTGATACTGAATTTTTTCAGAAGCAGTTTCATGTTATCATAGGTCTCTTTTAAATGAGTAGCATGGGCCACTGGGATTGATGCATATTTGTTACCGTTGTGCAGTAACACTCCTTTTAGACTGGTTTTAGAGGAATCTATAAACAACCTCCAGTCACTGGTTTGGTATTCGATGCCTAGCTTGCACACTAATCCTGTGATGTCCTTGCAAAATACCAAGGGACCATCATCTTCGAAAAAAGGCACGAAGTCTTTCTCACGATTTCTGTACGAAGCGAAGTATGTGTCGGATGCCAATAAATTGTTCTCCTGCAATCTAGACCCCAAAAGTTCTGCAGAGTCCTTAGGCAGATTCAAATCCCTGACTAAGTCATTTAGTTCGGCTTGGGTTAATGGTTTAGGAGGATCTCGGTCAGCTGTTGGCTGTTCATAAACATCATCATTGTCTGGATTTGGAGCTGAATCAGAATCAGAATCTGAATTGTATTGATCCAGACTCTCGGGTGGGCGGGGAATAGGAACTTCTGGACCACGGGGTACCGGCCTTATTGCAGATGGAAGACTTGGGTATTGAAGGCTCTCTTTATTCTTTGCATTATAACCTTTAACATTGCAAGAACAGAAGTAGCAGTCGTCGGTATGGTTTCTAGGCTCGCGCCATACCATAGGGATCCCAAATGGCAAACTTTCCTTTTTACCTTTGCTCTTGCTCCAATTCCTTAGTGCCGCAACACACGTAAGACAAACCTTGTGTGGAGCCCAACTTTTGTCTTGATCTCCTAATTTAATTCCAAAATAAGCATGATAAGCTCTCTTAATGAAGGTCGTTACATTTGTCCTTTGTTTTACAACAAGATACCGACCACAAATATAACAAAATATGTCTGGACTATGGGTACATCCTCTAGAAGCCATTATTAAAATTTGAAAGACGTAATATTAGAATTATCTATCTGAAAAATATGAAAAAACGAAATTAATTAAAGATAAAAAAGGTAAAAAATTACAAAACGCCCCAAAATTGTTTTGCTAATAACTTTAAAACTGTGGGTGATAGAAAAAAACTGGTGGTATTTTTTAATTCAGCGCAGCGAACTCCTTCAGAATCACAACTCAAAATAAAGAAATCGATTTTCATGCAGACCGGTGTTATCAACGTGGTTCCTTCTTTTAATGGAATACTTGACTGAAGTTCTAGGAAGGCTCCAGCCGACGGGGCTATCGAAGATGATCCCTTTCCCAATTTAAGGGGGATATCTACCAATTTTTTTTTTTCGAAGTTCCGGTTCTCCTTACCTGCGGGTTTAAGTATCCTAGATACTACCAAATTTGATTTTCCTTTACATGAATCGCAAATCCTCTTCCTTTACCTTAATTCTTTATATGATTGTCTAATAAAATCAGCTCCAATAATAATACTTAAGCCTACTGGTAAATATTTAACTATCAGAGTATTTATCTCATATGTTTCATCGGCAATTTTCATTGCTACTTTTACTTGTCCCATTGTGGTCAGTTTTTCAGCATTTACCGCCTTACAGCTTCGGCTAGTTTCTTTCATTTGGTTTCTTAACCCAATTACATCAATTAATGTTTCCTTAATAAGATAAATATCAGCCCCAGTATCTAAAAGGGCTAAAGGCGCAACTCCATTTATTTTTATTTGAATTACTGGGTGTTGAAATGTTCGCATGACATACATGGGGCAGTGGGAAATCTGCTCCGCATCTTGGTGATCTCCTACAGCATTAATTCTAAATGAGGGAAGAATCCCTTCATAATTTATTCGTCCCTTTACTATATCATTTCTTTTACTGTAATATGCTTCCATTTTGTCTACCCCTTTTTCACAATACTCTATTACATTTTGTATTACTAATCCATTTTCATCTACCCTTATAATTTCATCATTCAAATTTTCCTCATTTGTTTCATGCATTCCCACGCCATCATTTATACTTCCGTTCACATGGTTCAATAGTGAATCATACGTAAATAATCGTAAGCCGGTAAAGGATAACATAGGCCCTCTATTGGATGTAAATGGCGCTTTGGCTTCTGACGCTCAGGCGATGGCGGGTATTTTCAATAACTTTTTTGCGACAGTTTTTACCGTAGAGGACGTAAATAATGTTCCCGACGTTGACGATATCGTTCCATTTAGTAGCGAGACTATTTTAGATGAAATAACTGTTTACGAGGCTGAGATTGCGCATTATATCGATAGGCTAAAAGTTAGCAAGGCTCCAGGCCCTGACGCTTTTTATCCTAGACATTTGAAAGATTTGAAAGACGTTATCGTAGGCCCCTTAGCGAAGATTTTTAATCAGTCACTCGAAACGGGGATTATTCCTGAAGACTTCAAATTAGCTAACGTCACGCCTATTTTTAAAAAAGGCGACCGCGCGGTAGCTAGCAATTATAGGCCCATTAGCTTAACGTCAATTGTCGGTAAACTTTTGGAATCCGTAGTTAGGGATCGTATTATCGATCACTTAGAAAGTAGGGGTTTGATTAATAGTAGTCAGCACGGGTTTCGACGCCATAGGTCTTGTTTAACAAATTTGTTAGAATTTTATAACGAAATAGTGCGCGAATACGATAGGCATAGGGCAGCTGACGTTATTTATTTAGATTTTAAAAAGGCGTTCGATACAGTTCCGCATAGGAGACTAATTGCGAAGGTTAAAGCGCACGGTATCCGCGGTCAGGTAGCTAACTGGTTAGAAGAATGGCTTCGTGCTAGGAGGCAGAGGGTCGTAGTTAATGGTAGTGAATCGGGGTGGTTAGAGGTAGGTAGTGGTGTCCCACAGGGTTCAGTGTTAGGCCCATTGTTATTCGTAATTTACATTAACGACATAGATGTAGGATTGATTAGTAACGTGTCAAAATTCGCGGACGATACTAAAATAGGCGGTAAGGTTGTTAACGAGGACGATAGAAATAGGATCCAAGACGATGTAGATAGGATTATGGAGTGGACGGATAAGTGGCAGATGCAATTTAACGTAGATAAATGTAAAGTTTTGCATATAGGTTCTCGCAACAATAATTACGTGTACACGATGGATGATAGGGATTTAGCGAGCGTTGACGAGGAAGTAGATTTAGGCGTACGCGTAACTAAAGATTTAAAGGTTAGGAACCAGTGCCTGGAGTCTTGCGCAAAGCTAATAGGATGTTAGGCTTCATAGCGCGTAATTTCGAATTTAAATCGAAGGATATTATATTGCCCCTTTACAAGTCCCTAGTCAGGCCTCATTTGGAATATGCCGTTCAGTTTTGGTGCCCGTACTTGCGTGAGGATATTGATAGGTTAGAAAGGGTTCAGCGTCGTGCCACGAAACTTATTCCGGCATTGCGCAATAAGCCTTATGAAGATAGGATTAAAGTGTTAGACTTGTATTCACTCGAAACTAGGAGATTAAGGGGGGAGCTTATTGAAGTTTTCAAAATCGTTAATAACATCGATAACGTAAATTTTGACAAATTGTTCACTTTCGATAATAGTAATACTCGCAATAACGGATTCAAGTTGCGTGGCAGACGTTTCATTACTAATATCGCTAAAAACTTCTTTACGTTTAAAGTAATTGATAAATGGAATAATCTTCCCGCGTCAGTCGTTCATTCTACCAGCGTTAATGTGTTTAAGAACCGTCTTGACAGACATTTTAAAAATATTAACGTTGTTTAGAGTTAAAAAAGAAAGTTAACAACAGGAGCTCTGGTGGTGGTGCTCGAGGATGAGTCTGTTGACGATGAATGCCAGCTTGTGACATGCCAGCGTGTGATGCCAGCAATAAAAAAAAAAAAAAAAAAAAAAAAAAAAATTAGACTAACACGAATGTAGATGTAGCTCATAGCGTAAACTAACCCACTTTTTGTTTAACTTTACCTACTTTTTTTTTTTTTTCCTTACCTTGCATGTCTAACTCTCTTCTTGCATGTTTGTAGTTTGCATGGTATGACAGTGAGTTAAGACTGTGTTTGCATGGTTTGTAAGCGTTCTTATTTTACTTCTTTTCATCTTTCACCCCTCTCCTATTCTCTCCGACTATTTTTCTGACTTGTCGGCAGTGGCCGGCGGATGATGATGGTGAGACACTTTTCCTCTTTTTCTGAATGAATGTTAACCCATGAGTGATAGGTGTTGCTCTTACTTAACCCCTTATTCTCTTCTCTTCTCTTAACCCGCTACTCTTTCCTTTCTCTCGGGCTAACCTTAGAGTGGATCTTAGGGTCTTTGTTAGCCTTAGCTTCTGTAGATCTGTAGATCCCCTGTATTCGCATTTCTAATCTCAGCGTCACATGTGCCCATATCATAAGCTCCGTTCACACGATTACTTTCAATTTGTGAATCACCTTTATTTTCTTTTATACCTTCCGTACATGATTCATACTTCTCAGTCACACACTTAGAGTTGACGTCATCTGAATCTATTTCACATGATTTATTTCTTTGCTCACTGTTTGAGACATTCGCATACATCCTTTCACACGCGTTAGTTTGTTCTAGCGAAATAGACTCTGGTTCCAAGGTCATACAACTTCTCGAACTATTCTCATCATTTCTTTTACTTGCATCGCGGTTACTCTCACTTTCACTTTCATTCAATTGTTTTATTCGTTCCTCACTCTCATACAAGTTTACAACTTTTATTCCGTTAGATTCATCCCGTTCATTTTCTACCTCTTCCTCTGTTTCTGTTTTCCTTACCTCATCTTCTTCAGTTGTCCTTTCATTTTGATCGATTCTTTCTGATATTTGCCTAGTTACTCGTTTTTTGGGTTGGATTTTTGTTCTTCGTCATCTTTAAAAGAGACTCTCCGGGGTGATTTATCCCTGTTTGGAGGCATCTCGGTCCGCCTCGGTCTTGGAGAATTGCTTCTACGGTTCTCCCAATCTCTCGAGGGGGATCTTCCTCTGTCTATATTTTGAATCATTTTTCATTTCTGTACGGGAACTCGCTTCGGTCTCCAGACCTTCCTTGCCAGGAATCATTGGTCCTTCTATGTCTGTCTTCGTATCTTCCATTTAACCTTTCATAAGGAGAATAATTTCTCTCTCTTCTATGTTCGTATGGGGGAAGGAGATCGATTACGTATTTCATACTTAAAATCTATTTGGTAGGAATAATTTTTTCTTCTATTTCCATTGTCAAACCTGCCGTTTGACCGTTCATAGGGCGAATAACTTCTTCCCCTTCTATTTTCATATGGTGATTGTGATCTATTACTTCTATCGTACGAGTAATCGCTTCTCCTTTGCTCAATATATATATATCCATTTCTCCCTGTCTCTCGATACTCATTTCTTCCTCAATCCTGATACTCATTTCTTCCTCAATCCCAATTTTTTCGGGACGGAGAAACAAATCGGTGGTTTGCATAGTCATCTCTTTCATTCGTTCGTTCATACTCCCGAGCTTTATTTCTATCTAACTCTAGAGCTTTCACTCGTTCAATTAACGGACAGTTTTTTGCTTTATGGCCCGCTCGTTCATATACATAACACTTTGGATTATTCATCATGTAGGTTTGTACTTGTGGTGTTTGTCCAGCATTCATGTTACCTAGCTCGTCATAAACTAAGTTAAGTTGAGGGCTAAACTGGCTGGAATAATCAAATTGAGGAGGATTGCCATATTGCATTCCATTAAAAGGTACGTTAAATGGATAAGCATTTGATGTGACTTGGGGGAATACTTGTTGAATGATGGATAGGTGGGTTGGTGATTTTGCATCTGAAGGTAAGTCTGGTTGAGAAAACCAGATGGATTGCACGGCTGATTTACGGATGGTAGGGACCCCATAGTCTGATTTAAATAATTTGAATTATTAAAGGAATTCATATGAAGGACGATAGGCTCAGAAATGATTCGATCATCACATCTGATTCTTTTGATCTTTTTATTTACATCCTCAGTCTGGTCGCCATATTTTTGCCAGAGCTTACGAGGAATTGAGTTTAATAGAACTTTATTAATGATGAATTGGATATCTATATTACTAGACATCTCGCCAGCGTCTTTCTTTAACCCTTCAACCTCTCTTTTAATTCTATATCAAAGGAAGTAAAAGACTCATCTGGGCGTCTAAACTCTCGTTGAATATTCATTAACCTATTCGTTATAAAATATAGATCTGAACAAATATCTAAAAACTCTTTCCATATTTTTGACTTTCCCCGAAAGCCTACAAATACTAATCTACTGGGGGAACTGAACGCGTAACTCACTAAAGCTATGCGCGTTCGATCACTCTTTCTTTCTCTCTCGGGGATTAAGCAGGGTGTCTCAAATATAAAGTCCTGGAACGACACGTAACTGCGTACTACTCCCTGAGCTGCCGCAATTAAATATTCCGCGTATGTTCCACAAAATACAGGGCATATTTCTGCCGCTTGTTTAAGTTTTTTATTCTCCTCCGGAATAAAATCTTCTTCCTCGGGATAGGGGAAAGACCTAGCCATTCTGCCGGGAAGAGGAGGAGGAGTTGGGGGTGGAGAAGGAGACCTTCCTCCAGTTTCTCTACTATCTTGGCTTCTATGTATATTTATACTGAGTGATTTATCTAATGAAATGGGCCAAAATTCTACTGAATCTTTAAAATTTGCTAATAAGGAAGGAGGGATATTTCTCGGTTCGTTCTCTAATTTAAAAGTGGGTGATCCGGAAGGAACGAAAGGAACCCGATTCACGTCAAAGTTAGGTGGGAAAAACTGTACACCTGCGTGGATCTCTTTAGGAGTACTGCCTGCTACAGGAAGACTACTTTCCTTTCCCCTGAAACCGGTTGCAGTACAAACAGGGTCGCTTATCTTGTGTTTTGTATCTTCTCTGATAGAAAGGTTTACTTCATCGTCCTCGTCTGTTGCTTGGATCCTCAATGGAGACTTCAATTGAGTCTGAGCAGTTGCCCTCGATCGTGTAGCCCTAGTTCTTTCCGTCTTTGGCTTTTTCATGTAGGTGGTCCTCATACACTCTTCTTAACTGACGTTGGTGCCTTTGTCTGAAGGAAATGGGGTAAAGAAAAAAATCTACTTTGACCCCACACCTGACACCAGAATATCATACACCCCTGGAGTTTAGTAAATTGAAACCTACAAGAGGGTATGATATTGTACTCCTGGATCGGAAGGACAGCCTTGAGATCTTGTCCAACCGTTGCCACAGAGCGCGCCGAACCCTCTGTTCGTTTGAGAGTCATTGTGTAGAGATTCTTCGGTTGCCAAAGAAATGCGTCGGTGGTTAAGTTTTTATTTATGTTAAGCAAGTTTAGGTTTTCAATCAGATATAATACATCAAATTTATCTTCACAAGAGTTAATAATATGAAAATTTCTTTTATGTTACTGAGTAAAGTAACAGTTTATTCTTAATTCTAAGATAATCAAATATACGTTACATGTTGCTTGAACCTACTGCCTAACCTACAGTCAGAGCTCCAAGCCCGAATTTCTGTATACACGACCGTAAAACCCAATTTCCTAACGAAATGACTTCCTCACGTCAGCCCGGAGATCCTTTCTAAGACTTTCTTGTCCGTTCTGAATCTGAATTTTCAAGCTTCGGACTCCTCCTTATATACAGGGTGTCCCAGAATTAACTATCTATTTCAATGAAATCGGACAAATTTTTTAAAAACACTTTTATTTATGTTTATCATGTTTAATATGTGTTAAAAATGTATAAATTTCTAAATTTTTTTCATAATTTTATTTTCATAATTTTTTCATAGTTTTTCATAGTTTTATTTTTAGAATGGCAAAGAGACTCTCCAAAAGTTAACGTGTGGCTTGGAATGACCAAATCCAAAATTTATGGCCCATTCTCCTTTGCGGAAGCAACTGAAACAGGTACCGTCTACCTTGATATGCTTCAGCAGTTTCTCGAACCACAGCTTCTTGATGATGGCATTCTTGATAATGTTGTGTTTCAACAAGATGGAGCACCATGTCATTATGCTCTAATTGTTCGAGAATACCTCAACAGACGCCTTCCGAATCGGTGGATTGGACGTGGAGGACCTCGACCTTGGCCTCCGCGTTCTCCGGATTTGACACCCCTGGATTTCTTTGCATGGGGTTTCATAAAAACAAAGGTTTATCGCCAAAAGATCAATAGTTTAGCTGAACTTAAAGAACGCATCCAGTTGGCAGTGCGGGAGATAACACCTGAAATGCTTCAAAATGTGTTTCGCAGCGCTGAGGATAGATTTGAAATTTGCAGAGATACAGACGGTGCACATGTTGAAACTTCTCAATAAAGTTTTGACTTATGATTTATAAATCTATTTGTTTTTGTATCATAATTTAGTAATAAACACAAAATTATGTCAGTTTTTATTAAATTTGTCCGATTTCATTGAAATAGATAGTTAATTCTGGGACACCCTGTACTGTAGAATCCAATTTCCTCGTGCGTCAGAAGCGCGTGGCGTTGCATGAGACGCATGAGCGAGCAAGATTCTCAAGGCTGAAGCATACGGGTGTGACTTCCGGGCGAACGAGGTTCCCAAGCGAACGGTAGGAGCGAGTAAGATTCTCAGGGTTGTACGTGACATGCGGGCAAACAAGTTAGTAGTAATTTCCTGCTTCTTGATTTCCTGGTTCGTGTGTGGAATGTTTTATAAACGGGTGATCGTCCATGTATAGCATATATATATATATATATATATATATATAATATATATATATATATATATATATATATATATATATGTATAACATATATATATATATATATATATATATTATATATATATATATATATATATATATATATATGTATAACATATATATATTTATATATATATATATATATATATATATATATATATGTATAGCAAAGCTTCTTTTTTAATATATATATATATGTATAACGTATATATATATATATAGCAAAGCTTCTTTTTTAATATATATATATATATATATATATAGTTGTATGTGAACTCCAATGGGTAACCTAACCTGGCAGCTCAGAACCACCCAAAAATATATACATGTACGTGGGTGTGTAAATGTGGGTAGCCAGAAGGAGAAGACCCATCCATTCGTAGCCATGGAGCATCGCAGCCAGTAGTATAGGGAGTACACAGTTATTTACGTACATATAAAGGTGAATTACCATCGCTTTGCCTCAAACACACACACACACACACACACGCACACACACACACACACACACACACACAGTGTATCGTTTACATAGGTATATATATGCCAGACATGGGGCTGAGGCTTGGTCTCGGCTTCGAGGCCGGCCTCGGGCATATTTTGTAGGCCTCGGCCTCGGACCTCAAAACTGGCCTTGGCCTCGAGGCCAGCTGAAAAGTGGAAAGGCCTCGTGACTTTCGTGAGGCCCTAGTGAATCTTGATTTGTTTGTTCTGTAATTTTCGATCCGGGATCGCTGTATATAAATATTATTCAGTGTCAGCAGTAGACCAATTGACTTAATGTAGCAAAACTAGTGTGGGAAAGCAATCTATCAGTTGGTCATCAGTTGAACTGTGTTCATATAATGTATTTGTGTTGTTTATGTGTATAAACTATTGTACTGTATCTCTTTCTGTAGCAAAAAATAGGCCAAACTAAAGAAGAATACCACCTGGTATACTGATAACTAGCTACTAGCGTCGATAATTTTGTTTTTCGTCCGTCGCAAATTGTAAAATATAAACTTCTAAATAATTTGATTTGAAATGAATATATCGAGTGGCCCAAAATAAAAGCCTTGAGATTTGAACATCAATAACTTCAAAAATATGTAGTTCACACTTCCAAAATTTGCAAAATTTTTACTTCAATCTGTTGTTAAGCCATCATAAAGTTTTCAGACCTCTACATAAAATACTTTTTCCACAGCTGAGGGAACAATGAGGTATGATGAAAAAAACGAATATCATAAACTGAAAAAATTTATTAGTCACATCTTATCAAAAAATATGATCAATATGTTCGCCGTCCTGCTTACAAGCTAATCTTAATCTTTTCTTCTACGACATGATACATTTTATGATTTCTGCTAATGTTATTTTGTTCCAACATTCGAGTATTTTTTCTTTAATTGCATTTCCGTAAACTTTTCTGTTTGGCCTTAATAAATCTTCTCTGCTAGGTAATTGCGGGGACCAGTCGTTTTTTCCAATGAAGTTGACTATATTCTGTTGTAGATAATCCTGTGTGAACTTGCTAGTATGAGCTGGAGCATCATCTTGTTGGAGTATGAAATCGTTTCCATAATACAGACTCCGACAATCAGGCAAAAGATTCTCCTCTAAGAGATTTACATAGGTTTCTGAATTAATTTTTTTATTTTCTGAAATGAAATGAATTTTCGTCTTTCCATTCCACGATACACCTGTTAATACCATGATTTTCTTTTGGAAAACCGACTTGTCTGGTGGTAAAGTCTCGATGGAGGAATGTCTTTCTTACGCCGACCATAAACAACATCGTTCCTGGAGTTTCGAGCAATCTCGATGGTGAAGTCTTTTTCCATCTGTAAAAACTATTTTTTTAACATCATTCGACGAAAATCTATCAAGCAATTTTCTACAACGAATTTTTCTTTTAGCTCTTACATTGCTGTCACGTCTTGAAACACGGATCCTTTTAAATGCTTTAAGTCCTACCGTTCTCTAAATTCTTTGTATGGAACTTCGACTGATACCTAAATTTCTTGCAATTTTCCTCTGAGAGCAGTGTGACTCAGGTCGATCCTCTTGACATAGGCTCATCATTTCGATCATTGCTATATTGTCTTGAGTGTAAACTGTTTTAGGCCGACCACTTCCACGCTTCCGTGCCGTCGAACCGGTTGCTTTAAGTTTTTTAATTATTTTCTTCACAGACGTAACATTACAAGTTATTCCTGGAAATTCCTTCAAAATTCTTGCCCCAGTCCATCTTTTTTCCAAGAAACACTTTTCAATCACCGCTTTTTCACCGTTAGTTAGAACTATGATTTGAAGGGTAAGTTTAAAAAACAGTATGTAAGATGGGCGTAACCTATATCATCTGACGTTTTTCAGAGACTAACAGATTACACTGGGGAACAAATTTCAACTTTTTGTCTATTGAATTAGATTTGACAGTTAGTTCTAGGTAATTTGGGTGCGCTGAGCACGAAGTTTTACTCGGTTTTGCTCTATCAGGTCCTGATTTTGCTCAACACCCCTCCTCTTTCGTCGTATTCATAAAAAGGTTTTTTTCTCAATACTCGCTAAGTCTTTTTGCAGTTACACATTATGCAACTAGGTTTTTATCTAGGTATTTGTACCTATTGTTATGGTATTGTTGTATTATGTATATTTTTATATGTAACACCCTAAAAATATTTTTAATTTTGTCATTTTTAACCCATTTTAATATTAGTAAATTAAGCTAAAAATATCATAGAATTCTAAAATTTTCTCGAGCGTTCCTGTTCTCTGTAGAGTATTCTAGAGGGACAACTAAAATATATAAAAGCGACTCGTTTCCAGAGTTAATCAGTCAATTCAATCAGTCAGTCAGTTGAGTTAGTTAATTAAGTTTGGGCATTAACATAATTTTGAATTGACATATGATTTAGTGAGTAATTTTGTCATCGTGATTTAATATAGTTGATTTAATTAGACGTAATTTATATTCTACCTACTCATCCGTGTTTCTAGTTTAATTTCATAGATTGTAAGTACCTATTTCATAATAAGTACCTATTTAAACTAATTTTTGTGTTTATATTTCAGATTTTCTTAAATTTATATGAATTAAGGGCTTTAAATACCTTTACAAATTGGCAGAACAATCAAGCAATATGTCATCAAGCACTAGAAAGTTCAAATGCAAAAACAACCCTGATTCCTTCTGTTATATATGTGGAAATTTTACACTTCCACATCAACGAGCAAATATAACTGACTTCGTAAAAAGAGCTTACTTAGCTTATTTTGGCATAAAACTGGGGGACCAAGATAAATCGTGGGCTCCACATAAAGCCTGCACTATATGCATTGAAAGACTGTGACATTGGACGAAGGGTTCGGATTCAAAAATACCTTTTGGAGTTCCGATGGTAAGTTTATGATTTCATAAAACTACGTAATTTAATCACTAGTATACTGTAACTTACCTAAATGTAATTGTAACTTAGGTACATAAACAAAAATTTACAGAAAATGTTTATAAGAATCTCAAATATTGCATAAGGTTGAAACACATAGAAATGTTAAATGTTTGGGTGATAACTTTTGATAAAATTCATAAAAACAAGTCTCTCGTCGCTTTTGTTAACGCTTTACAATTTTTTTTCCATATCAGGTGTGGCGAGAGCCTACTAACCACGAGACCGATTGCTACCTTTGCTTTGTCAAGACTTCGGGCTTCACTAAGAAAAATAAACATTGTATCGAGTACCCAAATTTCGACACCGCGATACGACCTGTGCTACATTCAAATGAGATCCCCATTCCAAAATTTAAGGGTCTGCCAACTCAAGAATTAGTTGAAGATGTTCCTGAAAATATTGTTATGCACTTTGAGGAGTCAGACACCGATTTTGACCCCAGCGTATTTGAAAGTCAAAACGATCCGCAAAAGTTTAACCAGGCCGAGTTGAATGATCTTGTAAGGGATCTAAATTTGCCAAAAAAGGCTGCGGAAATTTTAGCTTCAAGACTTAAAGAGAAAAACTTGCTTACTTCAAACACATACATTTCATTTTACAGAAAAAGGAAGAAGAACTTGTTAAATATTTTAGAACAGAGGATAGTTTAGTATATTGCTGCGACATAGTTGGTTTGTTAAAGAAGATGGGGGTTGAGTCTTACGATGCAAATGATTGGCGCTTGTTTTTAGACAGTTCGAAAAGAAGTCTTAAGTGTGTGTTGTTGCATAATGGCAATCTATACGGCTCGATACCGATTGGGCACTCAACAAAATTAAAAGAAAAGTATGAACATATAGAAAAGGTTTTAAATCTTATCAAATATAAGGAGCACGAGTGGATCATATGTGTTGACTTAAAAATGGTTAATTTTCTGCTAGGACAACAAGGAGGGTATACTAAATATCCCTGCTTCCTTTGCTTATGGGACAGCAGAGCCAAGGAAGAACATTATTTCAAACAAATCTGGCCAGCACGAACATCACTTACTGTCGGAGAAAAAAACGTAATTAATCCACCTTTAGTGAGCAGAGATAAAATCATATTTCCTCCTCTGCATATAAAACTAGGCCTCATTAAACAATATGTAAAAGCTTTAGATACGAACGGCGAGTGTTTGAAATACATAACTTCAAAATTTCCAAGTTTAAGTTATGAAAAAATCAAGGTGGGAATTTTCGACGGTCCACAAATAAGAACAATGATTAAAGACAGCAATTTTCCTAATGTCATGAATGAACGCGAAAAGAATGGCTGGTTCTCATTCGTGGACTTGATAGAAAACTTTTTAGGAAATTATAGGGCAGATAACTACGAAGAAATCGTAAAAAAACTTTTAAGGGACTATAGAGAGTTAGGTTGCAATATGAGCATAAAAATGCATTTTTTGAATAGCCATCTTGACCAATTTCCAATTAATTTAGGTGATGTAAGTGACGAACAAGGGGAGAGATTCCACCAAGATATAAAAATTATGGAGGAACGGTACCAAGGCCGCTGGGATTCTCACATGATGGCTGATTACTGCTGGTGCTTGAAAAGAGACCTGTCATCAACAAGCAAATACGCTAGAAAGTCTTACAAAAGAAAATTTTTGCCACAGTGAAAGCTTCATATCTGTTTGTTTTTTTATTTTAAGTCATTTCTATCGTTATAATGTAATTTTACTGTAGTTTGAACTGCTTGTATTCATGAAACTTGAAAAAAAAATTTAACACATGACTTAATTTTTTAGTCCTAATTTGAAAAATCTGGAAAATGGCACATAGGCTGTCGACAAGAATCAGGACCTGATAGAGCCAAACCGAGTTGAAATTCGTATTCAGCGAACCCAAATTACCTAGAATCAAGTGTCAGATATCATTCAATAAAATACGTGTTGCCCAGTGTTATCCATAGGCTAAGGAAACTACTACAAGTCTTAGAATAGTTGCCAGGTACAGCTATACACATTTAGGATTTAGGATATTCGTTTTTTTCACCATACCTCATTGTTCCATCAGCTGTGGAAAAAGTATTTTACGTTGAGGTTGAAATTTTTATGATGGCTTATCAATAGATTGAGGTAAAAATTATGTAAATTTTGGAAGTGTGAACTGCATATTTAATTTAGGTTTAAGCAATGATTTCCGCTCACAAATGGATTTATTAGTCTCTGAAGCAGCGTGACTCGTTATTATTTTCAATTATGATTTTAAAATTAGTGATTTCAAAATGTGTCGGATTTTGGAGTATGCCGGATTTTGAAGTGCCGAATTTTTAAGACGTATTTATTATAGAGTTCCGCCCTTTTTATGACGTGTCTATGATAGATCTCCGCTCATTTTATGTCACTATCTTTCATGAGTGTCTATGATGTCACTATCTTTCAACCAGTCCGGAATACAGACGGCGAAAAAGACTCCCAGCGGCCTCAGATGACCTCGGAGGCCGACGCCACATAGCCTACAGTATGTTCTTCCCCGGCCTCAGTTACCAAGTCTCATCCAAATCTGGCCAGTGGTTTGGCCGGCCATAAGAAACAAAGAAAGTAAGTTCGCAGGCACTTCAACCGTCACAATTATTAGTATAGATAAGGTTCCATTATGAGTACTGCAAGTCTATATGAACACCACAATACAACTTTTTATATATTAGTGAATTTGACCAAAAATAGACATTACACAACCAACCTCCACACTCCCTCATTCCCCTTCCCCACCCACCAGTCTTCTTTCTATTACACTTGTTCATCATTATCATATACTGTACTCATCATCCTTTTTAGATGTTTTTCGCTTCCATCCTCAACCTGTTTTGTTCTTCACATCCCCAGTTTGTGAATGGTGAGAAAGTGTTCTGGAAACAGGAGACAATGATACTCCAGCCGTAGCAGCTATTTGTCTTTGAGTGTTGCCTTCTTTATGGAGAACAATAATTTTCGATCTATTCTTGTATGAAATTTCTTTATTTGGAGCCATTATGCTATCTTATCTGTAAAAAAATTCGAAGATGAGACATTTTTTGTATTAAAGTTTAACAAATAAGATGATATTTTTAAAGAAACTTGGGATTACATGAGGGTATAAACATTAAACAACATGTGTGTCATTAAATCTATAAAACATGTTATTACATCAAATTGAATAGTATATTTACCAGTAAAGAACCTGGCCCTCAAAATTGGAAAAATCCATAAAAACTAGTGGTGTACTGATTCATCGCCATTTGCAGAATCGGCCTTTTTTGTGGGCATTGGCATCGGCCAAATTTAGCAGATTCTCTTAACGATTATTTGAAATTTTAAAATTTCCATAACAAAACAAAATCTATATTTACAGAAAATTGAACACCAAAAAAAACACTGATAATTTATCCTCATTTCAAAGTGTAATTATATAAAAAATTTTACATTCACAAAAATGGTAAAGCACAATAAGTTAAATTGTCCATAAATTTACATTTTCTCGACTAGCTAATCTCTAAATATTATAAACTATTGTAATGTAATTGTAATTGGTTTTGTAATGTCTATTTTTGGTTCAAATTCACTAGTATATAAAAAGTTGTATTGTGGTAGCTGTTCATATAGACTTGCAGTAATCATAATGGAACCTTATTACTGTATAAGACTAGTAAACTAGTCAACTAGAGTTCAACGCTGTATACGGTCATATTAATTGTTTATCTTTATGAACACAGACATTACAATATAAATACTTGTATGTCAATGAATGCACATTCAGTTGTCCTTCAGATATATATATGTCTGTGTTATATGTTGTTGCTGTTGTTGTTGATTAGCCGATCAGCCCACCCTGATCGAGCAAGCCGGTGGCACGCAGGTAACTGATCGCCCTCTCCGGAGTGGACCAGAGGTTCAGCGCACTAGTGATGTTGTGTTATGTTATGTGCTATGTTGTGCTAGAGCGGTACAGTCTGTCATAATGTGTTCAATTGTTTGTGGTGTGTCCTGGCATAGGTGGCAGGTGTCGTCTGTGGAGTTCTCTAGTCTGTGTTTATATGTCTGTAAGTTGGGGTGATGTCCACATCGGAATCGTGCTAAGTTAACTCGATCCGTTCTGCTGAGGCTGGTCTTTGACCTGTCAATGGGTGGCGGCTTCGCACCTAGGACCACATTCGGACCGAGACGTGTCAGTGCTTTGTGGGTTAGGTGTGTGTGTATATGTGTTTTCTGTACTGTGTGATGTCTCTGGGGCGTGGTATGGAATGGAGTATTTAGTTATAATGTCTCTCTGGTGTTACCTTAATGGTGCAAGGTGTTGATGCATGATTGTACATGTAGTGGCAAGGGTGTTGTGGGTTAGTTGTCGCTGCTGCCATGAACTGTGTTCCCCTCATGTCTAAATGTTCCTTAACTTTTAGTATTTTTGTTTCTGTGTGCATGTGTTCTATTGGTGTTGTTTGAGTACATCCTGTAATGATACGAAGTGCGTTGTTTTGTATTGTCTGTAAGGTGTTTATGTGTGTGTTTGAGATAATGGGTGCCCAGCATGAGCTAGCATAGTCCATAAGTGAGCGAATATATTGTTTGTATATGAGCGATGTTGTTTCCTGCTGGTGTCCAAAGTTTGTGCCTGTTAGTACCCTAAGCCTGTTAAGTCTTGACGTACATTTGTTTTTAATGTCGTGAATGTGGTTTGCAAAAGATAATGATGTGTTGTATGTGACCCTAAGTATTTTGGTCTTGTGAGTTTGTGGAATGTTGGTGTTGTTTAGTGTAAGCTGTGGAGTTATCTGGTGTTCTTTTGTGTTTCTTGTAAGCAAGGTGATGGTTGATTTTGTGGGTGCTACTTTGAGTCTATTGTGTGTGAGCCAGTCTTGTATACTGTTTATGTATGTTTGTAGGTTATTTGTAGCGATGTCGATGTTGTTTTGGGTGGATGTTAGAGTGATGTCATCTGCATATGATGATAAGGTAAGCTTGTTATCTATGGGTGTTGGAATGTCATGCATGTATAAATTGAACAGTGTTGGTGAGAGAATAGAGCCTTGAGGGTCCCGTTCGGAAAAAGTTTGTTTTTGGATGACTTGCCATTAAATGTGACATGTGAGTATCTTCCTGAAAGATAGTTGCTCAGCCACTTTTTGGTTTTATTGTGCATGTTTGTGTTGAGTATTTTGTTTATGAGAGGGAAGCGTGGGATAGCATCAAATGCTTTACTAATGTCTATTGTTGCTAATAGTGTACGTTGAGCTGGTCGTCTGGAGTTGATGACATCCATGATGTGCTGCATGAGGTTAGTGAGTAATGTCGTGGTTGAGTGGTGAGGTCTGAATCCATGTTGAGTAGGCGATAGTGGGATGTGTGGGTTGGTGATTTGTAAGATTAGTCTTTTTGTTACTTTGGAAGGTGTGCATAGTAAAGTAATGGGTCTATAGGAAGCTGGTTCTTTTGGATTTTTGTTTGGTTTGAGTAGTGTAATAATTTTACCTTGTTTCTATATGTCAGAAATAATACAGTGTTGGTATGAATATGTGCTGATGTTTATGAGAGCTAGTATTCCCTGTTTAAGGTGTATGTTAGATATGCTGTCTGGTCCAGTAGCCTTCGAATTCTTAATGTTTTTGATGATCTAGGTGGTCTGGTCTGTATTGAAGGGTGTAATGGTCGTGTCGAGTCTGTAGGTTTTCTTGTGTCTGGCTCTGTTTGTCTGTCTGCGTGTTTCTGGTTGTTGTCTCTGTTTAAGTGACTTATCTTTGCGTAGTGATTAACCAGAATGTTAGCTTGTTGTGTATTTGTTGGGATATTATTTTGGCTGCAACAAATAGCCACGTGTGAGGTGTGAATGCCGCTGTTAGAGTGGGTAATGCTGTTTATAGTCTTGTATAGCCTGAATGTATCTGTGGAGTGGTTTAGTGTTGTTATGAATTCCCTAAATGTTTGTTTGTTTTTCTTTAAGTTTGTTGTTTATTTCTGTGTTGAGCTGTTGTATCTGCTGTTTTATGGCTTCTGTGTGTGTGTTATGTTTGAGATTGTTTCGTTGCCTTATGAGGTGGGCTATTTCTCTAGTGTAATTTGGGTTGTATTTCCTAATGTTGCCCTCGGGTATGTATTTATGTGGTGCCGCGTTTGTTAGCGGGCTAGAGATAAAGTAAAGGCCAATTTGAGGCTTTATTCAACATAAACATAGCATAGATCTGAAACACAGAAAACAATAATTAGTAAAGACTTGTTACACAGAAAACAATAATTAGTAAAGACTCATTACATTCCTCTCTTCTTTTATAATACGTGATACATTGCACGGTAAGAAACAAAACGACAAGTTCAAGATATTTTGGAAGAAAGAAGAGTCTACAAGTTTAGGCGTTGAGCTGGGTATCTGATTCGAGTGCTTCTTCTCAGAGGGGGACTCGTCTCGGAGGTTACTGACACAGGTGGGCCTCTCTCGACTTCGACTGGAGTCGCTTCGACGGGAGCTGTTGGGACCGTGTGTCGGCGGATCTCAGCGGGTTCTGAGTCGTCCGTTAGCGGGGTGGAATTGATTGGCGGACGGATCGATTTCTACCTGGTAGTATGCGCTTGACAGATCAATTACGCTGTAGTATTTGTGTTGTGAGACTTTGTTGGCTATATCATCGATTCGCGGAAGAGGATATGCATCTAGCATGGTAAATCGGTTGACGGTTTGAGAGAAATCGATTACCATGCGTTTTTTTTTTGTTTTGGTAGATGTGATGACTACTTGAGCACGCCAGGGTGAGTTACTGGGTTCAATTATCTCATCCCTGAGTAGCTTTTCGATTTCTTTCCCAATGAAAATTTTGTCCTCAGAGCAAAATCGTCTGGACTTCGTGGCGATGGGACGACAATCGGCAGTTAAGTTGCCGAATAGTGGTGGGGCTGAAATTCTTGATCGAGTAAGGCCGCATATATGGAGTGCTGGCTCCGGACCTCCGAAATTGATGTTCAATTCCTTGTGTCTGATTAAGAATGGGGTACCGAGTATTATGTCAGCGCACAGATCCGACAAGACGGATAGTTCGAGCTTTTCGTAGTCGCGGTCTCCCATCGTAACCTTCACTGTACATCGACCTGAGATGGCTGCGGATAGATTAGGCGAAGCCATTGATACGACGCCCGAGTGCGGAAGAATGGGCAGCTCTAAGTGTTTGGCTAGATCCTCACGAATGAAGTTGTCCGAGCTGCCAGTATCCAACAAGGCGAGACACGAACGGCCGTTGACGAGGATATCGACTGTTGAGTTGGTAGGCATGGAGGAGCTACACGATAGAGTGGTACTAATGGTCGCTAATGCTGCGGCTGAATGAGACGCTGTGGTTTTATCCTGTTTTTGACGTGCCGAGGAAGTACTTGAGCGGCAGACTTTGGCCCAGTGGCCGGTCTTTTCACATTTCGCACAGATAGAATCCTTTGCTGGACACCTGCTTCGTGGGTGGCGTCGAGACCCGCAGAAGAAGCACAGAGCGGCTTTGTTGTCGAAATTCGTAGCGGCTGAAGAGTTTGGGAGATCGTCTCCTTGGACGCAGGCAGGCCGGGCAGAGTCAGTAGTCGGCGACGGTTCGTGGCGAGAGCCAGTGGCTGCAACAGCACCGTAATGAGTGAGGTACGATTCTGAGTTTTTCTGGGCCTGATCTAATGTTCGAGCCTGGACGATAGCCTTTTCCAGTGAGAGTGTCATTTTCGAGTAAGCGGGTGCGGATGGCGCTATCTCTAATTCCTCGGATGAAAGCGTCTCTCACAGATGAACTCCTGTTTTCGTCGGCGGAAACCGATTTGAAGTTGCAGTCATTGGCTAGTTGTTGAAGAATTTGCAAGTACTCATCGAGGGTTTCCTCGGGCTTTTGGTGACGGGTGGACAACAGGTGGCGAGCGCATACCTCGTTTGGCTTCTTGACGTAGGTGGCCTCTAAGGCTGCCATGGCATTCTCATAAGTAGAGCAGTCTTGAATGATATCAGCGACATCGGGGCCGATATGTATGAATAGAACCTCCAATTTATTGGGGTTGTGTTCGGCGATAGTACTCAAGAAATATTTGAATCCACGCGACCATAATTTCCATAGTTTCCCAGCTTGGGGAGAATTCGGAGAAGTAATAAATTTATCCGGGCGAATCACCTTCTCCATGATATAGTAAGATTACTGGATGAATATTTGCTTGCTGTATCTGAAAGGCCGACTGAATGGCTGATTGAAATGTTGAATAAATTGTGGTGCCGCGTTTGTTAGCGGGCTAGAGATAAAGTAAAGGCCAATTTGAGGCTTTATTCAACATAAACATAGCATAGATCTGAAACACAGAAAACAATAATTAGTAAAGACTCATTACAATTTATTTGCATTATTAATGATCTGATTGAATGTCTTGAGTGTTGTAGTGATGTTTATGATGGGTGTGCTGTTTAATGTGGCGAATTGTTCTTCATTATGTATTTTGAACTGTTCCCAATCAGCTTTCTTGTAATTTCTGTAAGTGTGCCTAAGGCTATTGGGGCAGAGTGTAGAACGTGTTGTAATGATGATGGATAGGTGGTCTGATGACAGTTGTTTTTCTGTTCTCCAGCGTGTATGTGTTGCTAGTGAGGGGGAACAGAACGTTATGTCTGGGGAGGAGTTTCAGTATCCTGCTTGATGTGGTATGTGTGTATGTTCTTCTGTGCTGTTAAGAATGAAGAGGATGTTTAGTTGTGTGGCTATGTTGGCGTCTCTGGTGTTGTTTTGGTTGTGCAGGTACCAACTAGTGTCTTTAGCGTTGAAGTCTCCTCCTAAGATGACATTAGTGAGAGAGGCTAGATTGTGTAACTGTGGATTGTAATTGGCTGGCACCTGAGGTGAACTATCTGGTGGGCTGTAAATGTTGATGAGTGTGGTGTTGTGTTTTGTGCATGTTTTAATGTTAACTGCCTGTATTTCTATCGTGTTATCTGCTTGGATTTTGTTTGTAATGTTTTGGGTGGCATCAGTGTAGCTAATGCTTTTACATATGTAAGTGATGAGTCCACCCCCATGACCCCCAATACGATCTTGACGGATCGCCGTGAAGTCAGGGATGATGGGTGTTTTGTGTGTGCGTTTTAGTTTTGTTTCTTGTATAAGTGCTATGTGAATGTTTTGTTTGTGTACGAATTCCCTAAGCTGCATGACTTTGTTTGTGAGGCCATCTACGTTGTACTGTAATATGTTAATATTATGCTTCTGTATGTGTCTCATGGTCCTATTGGGTCTATGTCTTTGTGTATGGTGACATGTGTAAGTTGGAGCGGGGCCTGGATTGG
The DNA here is from genome assembly GCA_023014485.1 of Bathynomus jamesi. Classification (NCBI taxonomy): domain Eukaryota; kingdom Metazoa; phylum Arthropoda; class Malacostraca; order Isopoda; family Cirolanidae; genus Bathynomus; species Bathynomus jamesi. The sequence continues at coordinate 913,986 of JAJOZX010000868.1, forward strand.
TCTTAATGTCGCCGGAGAGTAAGAGTAGTCCGGGGAGTACGTCCGGCACGCAATTGTTCTCCGTAAATGAAAAAATAGCACGCTGGTGTAGGTCCGGCCCGGGGAGCCGATCGGCACTCTGACCGTGCCACGCAACAGGCCGTCAACTGCCAATCTGGCCAACCGTAGACAGCCCGTTGCACGGAGATTTGAGGAAGTTTGGCCACCAGCGCGTTGATGTTTCGGTTTTACGTCGCCTCTTCTTCGTGTTGACGTTCCACGTTTTTTCGTTGACGTTGACGCGCTGACGTGTCCCGCGCTGGAGGATACAGCCACTACTAGAAGCTTCCTCGTCAGCTGCTAACTTTTGGTTTTATTGTGTGTAGATTCAGTTATTATTGTGAATCTACTGAAAGAACATTCTGTTATTTTGTGCTTGTCCTTCGTCTGCAACTTTGTGTTGCTCTCTTTGTTGGAGTTCTGAAAATGTATTGCCCGCCTGTCTGCTAAAATGCTCTAATATGGACTCTGTTTCTGCTACTTCTTCTTCCTTTAATTTACACTAGAAATATGTCTAAAATCCAATACAGAAATCTTCTTGAGAAGAATTTACACATGCTAGAGTGCTCCTGATCTTCGTACACGCAACAGGGAATAGCAGCTGATGGTAGGGATTGCGCGCGAAGCTGTCTGTCTTATGTGTTATACGTTGTTGGACTCGGTTGATCCCTTTCCACCCCACCTTCCCCCAGTTTGGGTTCCTTGACTATCACTGCGGCGTGAGGCGAGGAACATTACATATGCGGGCAACTGCACATATTTAGATGATAATTAATCATTTAAATCTTTCACGAATTGAGAGTTCCCATAAAAAAACAACGTAATTATAAACGACTACTTTAATGGATATGAAACAATTACGATACCTAATCTATCTAATATCACTAATATCACTTTGCAAATAGTTTTATTTTTTAACAGCGTCGTTGTTAGTATGAAAAAAAGCATTGAGGGGCTTTGGTCCTTTAACGCCTACAAGAACTTTGCATCTGGAGTCGCCAAGGGTGTTAACGGCCCCGAGATCCCGGCCTGTCTGTGTGATCTGGTACTTCCATTTTTTAAGAAATTAAACACTGGGTGGAAGCATGATTTTTTTTTTTACAAAGAGTTATACGAATTATATTTCGTACTTTGGGCTAAACAAGGCGACGCTTACATTTAGGTTAGGTTACACATGTTAGGTGGTCGTTTAGGTTGGTTAGTTATTTTCTACGTCACCAATTTTCAACCAATCACGGGTCCAAAAAACTGGTACCCTCGAAACAATATTTACTCAAAATTTAAAGAAACATACAATAAGTATAAAAATTAACTTCGAATGCCATCTCTTATAGAAATATTAATTAATTATAAGGCAATGTACATACATATAATGCGTGAAAAAAAGTCTCTTATTAGTTTACACTTTGTTTACAATTCGTAGTAATAGTACAGGGTGTGTTAAAAACGTACCCGATCTCAAATTATACAGGGAAAAATTTTTGTTATCGATTAGTAAACCTTTGTAAAAGTTAAAATTCTACTGCACGCATTAGCACTACGTATACTGTAATTATTGCATTAGGCTTAAGAAGTTAATAAGGTTCTGCATTCAAGTAGGCATTTAATGAACTGTAATTTGCGCAGGAAATATGCAGGCGTGATACTGATGCCAAACAATATTGCTATGATTGTCTAAAGCCTAATTTCCTAGTTATAAGCTTCAAGTGCGATTGTGCAAATTGGAAGCGTTTTTTCTTAACGACAAAAATAATTATGATAACCGTTTTCAGTTCTTGAACTCTCATATCCTATAAACACAATACAATTTGATGCATTGATATAAAAAAATAAAAAACGTCCTTTCAACGTATGTACATTACACACTTGAATATACAGAAAATAAATCTGATGATATATTTAAATAGAAATGGAATTGGCCCATTTACTACAGTGCAAGTCATCATATTTTAGCTCTGTATCAAGTAAATGCGACAGAAATATTGCTTTCACAAACAGATATTTGTCTTTTTCAAAACTCTTTCCTTTTCTATCCCATTCAGAGAAAGGATGTATGTTTTGAATTTACAAATAGGTTCATGCTTACAGCTGGCATATATATATATATATACACACACACACACACACACACATCAATATGTGAGACCAGTCATTTCACGTAATGCCAAAAAGTTTCGGGCATTTTCGCAGTGTACTTATATATATATATATATATATAAGCAAGTTGTGTATGATTCTGTCTGTCTATTCGTGAACATTTGGGTCTTTAAAAAGAGCTGAATTGGTTGGTTGGTTGGTTTTTAAAAATAGGATAATATTAGAAGAAAAAAAAGTTGAGGGAATGATTTCGGATTTGGCCAGGTTAGGTTGGTTAACAATGGACAGAAATTGGCGTGCCCCCATCCCTCCCCCATTAATCCACCCCTCTCCCCCATTACCCCCTCCCCATTACCACCCTCTCCCATTACCCATACCCCCTCTTTTCTGTGAAAAATAGTTGGAAGATTGTGTAAGAGTGTTTTCGTATTTTTTATATTTTTGAAAGGAACTGGAAGAAAATGCAGGTATTTTTTAAATAGTTAAGGATTATCCTATTTTTAAAAACCAACCAACCAACCAATTCAGTATATATATATATATATATATATATATATATATATATATGCAGTGTTGGGAGTAACGCCGTTACTTATTTTGTAACGGTAACGCCGTCATTTTATTTATATAGTAACGAAATTGGTAACCCCGTTACTTTTCATTCCCTTTTCAGTCATTATTTGTTACTCGTTACTTTCTTTTAATATTTCTATTTTTTTCTTATATGAATAATAATCGATTAATCCTTTAGGCATTTCGTAATTTTTTATTCACGATTTATTTTAGTTTATTCTCTTCAATAATTTTTGTTTTTGTAATACTTTGTGCAAAGAGCAATTTTATTTTACATTTTTAGTTTTTTACTTAAGATCTATTAATCGTTATTAATATTATTTCAAATGATAAAATTTTTAAAATGTATTGCTTATTATTTAAGTATAAGTCTAAAATCAAGTATTGTTTCATTGTATTATATATCTGACCTTAATTAAATATTTGTTCGCTATTCAGAAATTCTTTTATAATTGCGATGTAGATATATCATATTCTTATATTGAGAAGTACTATATTTTCTAGTTTATTATAAAAGTAACGGTAACGGTAACTGTAACGTATTACTTTTCCATATAAGTAACTGTAGCGGTAACGCCGTTACTTTAAAAAAGTAGTGCGCCCAACACTATATATATATATATATATATATATATATATATATATATATATATATATATATATATAATTTAGTGGTGGACCGGATGTCAGTTTTTCAACATCTGCGGATGCGGATGCGGATATTTAGTTAATCTATCAATATAATATAGAATTATTAATATGACATAATTTTTCAAATTTCGTGATATTACTATTATGGCAGGCAAAGCATAAGAATTAAAATTAATATTAATGTTTTCATTATGATAAAAATAATAACTTTCTCAAGAATTTGAGCCACAGAAAATTCAATGAAACAAGTTTCATTCAATTTTCTGCGTTACCAGCTATTTATATTTTCAGGTCTATATATTTGTTTGTTCATTAATAATTAATACTTTACATGAAATGTGCATGACTGGGCCTTATAAGCTACTTTATAAGCTAATTTAATTGTAAATTGCATAATTTATTGGAGGTAATATCCGCATAACATCCGCAGTCAGAAGTGCGGATGCGGATGTTAAAAATGATGCGAATATTCGCAGATGCGGATATCCGGTCCACCACTAAATTATATATATATAAAATAATGGATCCAAGTGAATTTCACAGTGGAAACCTTAGTCGAATAAGAGAGAACAAGACTAATCATTAAAACAATCATGAAATTATACTATAAAGTTAAGTAATACAATTAAAATATTGTAAAAAGAAATGGACTAGTTAAAAAATGAAACTTTAAAATCCATAAAACCTTAAAGGAAATAAATCGGGTACAAATTATTTAATCACAGAAGGTGTGGTCATGCCAATGTACGACGATGCGCAATCCCCACACACATATCTGTAGATAACCGATGAACGCAAGGGCTTTGGAATTTTATCTTTAAATTTAAAGAAAGAGCTTAATTTTCGTTCTGATGTGAAAATTCATTTAACAGAAATTTGTGGATAAAATTTATTAATTAGTCTGTTAATTTTCCTTTTTAATGCAAAACTCTCGGGCCCACAATAGGGAAGTTTAAATGAAAATGAAAATGAAAAGGTTTATTGGCAGACTATGTATAGTCCATATGACAAATATTATTAATACAATGACAGTTCATATACTAAGGATAGAAATATATACAACTGATTAGAAATAATACTGCAATGTCGAAGTTAAGTGGAGCTACAGACAGACGCAAAAAAAACTTCACTTTTTTCTACGTGAAGGTCAAAATATGAAAATAAAAGCCCATTCTAATAGACAGTTTATTTCCACAACAGTTTCGATGTCCACTGGCATCCACCTCGGGTGGATACAGAAAAACGAATGAACCAAAACAAGAGGGAAAACATTCCAGGGACAGTTAAGAAATTCGCACCTAGGTTAGATCCCGTTCTCCCGACACCGGAAGGTCATTTTCATTAAAAGGACCCGCTTATAAGTACATTCGCACAAATTTAAAACTATCTCCTTGTTCTATACATACAGATTCTATTATTTTACATAATTATTACATTTATTATTAAATTTATTACATTTAATATTGCATTATTATTTATTACAGAAATTATAAATTTATTATTACCTTCGTTATTACATTGTTGTTTATTATACAGAACTTATAAACCGAAAAACGAATGAAAAAGGCGAGAAGGAAACAATCCAGAGACCATTGAGAAATTCGCACCGAGGTTAGATCCCGTTCTCCCGACAACGGAAGGGCATTTTATTACAGGGTCCCGCTTATAAGTACATTCGCACAAATTAAAACTATCTTCTTGTTCTATACATACAGATTCTAATATTTTGACATAATTACTGCATTTATTATTGCATTTACATTTTTTTAACATTTATTATTATTACCTTTACACTAATTATTAAATTATCATTATTAAACTATTATTATTATTAAATTATTATTAAACTCTGTCGATTAGAGTGGGTTTTTATTTCCTACAGACAGACGTTTTCGTACCAAGAAGTCCATAGCTTAGAGGATAAATGGCAGGACTCATAGATAACTTGGATGATCGGGTTGGTTGATTTTTTAATTCTTTGCATTAGACTGTATTGAGCACGTCTTGTTACCTCCGGGAAGCTCGGGACATTGCGGGTAGCAAACATTTGCGAAGCTGAGCATCTCGGGGGTAATTTATGTAAGAGTCTAAAAGACCTGCTGTACAGCAAATTTAGGGTTCTGCCAGAACCTTTTTTATAATTCACCCAGAGTTGCTGTCCGTATATATTACTGCAGAAAGTACGAAAGAGAGTGTCTTTAGCTTCACTTGTACAGAATCGAAAGTTCCTTATGGTCATATTCGCTTTAGCACACAGGCTTTGAGATTGTTTTCTTATACTTATATCCGAGTCATCACTCAAGGAGCTGGTAATAGTTTGACCCAAATACTAAAACCATTCATTTTAAACCTTATATCAGCTGGCTGATTACAGCTTTTAGGATGAAATTGCATAACCTTAGTTTTCGTAACATTAAAAAGAATATTATGTTTCTGCGAATACTCTTCGCAGACTTTTAGTAGCCGATCCAGACCTTTAACAGAGGGACTTATTAACACCATATCATCGGCATAAACTAAGTTATTTATCCTTGTGTTATCTATACAACACCCGACTGTTGCCTCGTTAAGTGAAGCAATTAATCCGTCAATATACACATTAAACAGCATAGGGGAGAGCAAGGAGCCTTGTCTCACCCCGCAAAAGGAGCCAAAACACTCGGATAGTACATTGCCCCACCTAACAGTGAAAGATTGGTGGGAATACCAAAATTTCAATAAATTTAATATGCACATGGGAACCTTCCTGTCTTCTAGTTTTGCAAATAAAATATTGTGGTTCACCCTATCATATGCCTTACTTATATCTAAGAAACAGCTATAAATAGTTGAATTACTGTCAATGTATTTAGATATTGTTTTTTTAAGTTCATAGATACACAGGTCAGTTGAGTAGGACCTTTTAAAGCCAAACTGATTAGATGTCCATAGGAAATAATTTAATCGGCGTAACAAGAGTTTTTCTAGTAGTTTCGAGAAGCAGGAAGCGACAGCAATAGGCCTGTAATTATTGCTGGACAGAATGTCTCCGTACTTATTTTTGACCAGGGGCAAGATATATACCCTCATGAACTCTGTAGGGATATAGCTATGAACAAGCATGGCTGATAGAAGCAATGAAATATGTAGATATACTACGTCATTTGCATATTTTAAGTGCTCATTCGATAAGTCATCTACCCCTGACGCAGAACCAGTCTTTAACTCTTTAATTAACCTCTTTACTTCAGAAAATGATATCAAAGTATTTTCCCTTGTCCCTCCCACAATCGTTTCGCTGCAATCTATCTTAAGATTATCCCAACTCACACTATTAAGAATGTTAGAATAGTGGTTTTTCCACAGCTTTGCAATTTCATCCTCCCCCGACACCCCATCGATTGTCGAAGGGAGGACATTTTTGACACCCGTTTGATTCTTAACAAATTTCCAAAATATGTTATTATCGTTACTTATGCGAGCTTCACAGGCTTTTGATACTCGAATAGACTCCTCTTCTTGATTACATCGCCTTATGGCCGCCTTATAAGGGGTTCCAAAAAACCTTAGTCCCCCGATTTGCAGCTTACATGTTTACTTATATCGAAATAATTTTTAGTGATTATAAACACATATAAAATTATTTATTTATTGCAGGTATTAAAATTACTCTAGCTGATAAAGTGATAATATAATGGCTTCTCAATTAATTGGTGATTCGGAGAGGCAACGTGTGATAGATCGCATACGAGCAATAACATTTCGGGAAGCTCGTGATGCTGGAGCCACCTTTATAACACGTTCATGGGTTGCCAAAAAGTGGTGAAGAAGTGAGGACTTCGTCAAAAGAAATTGGAATAAAACTTTGGATGAATGTGAAATGGATACAACCAAATCTGGGCGCCCAAATTTGCCACTCTCTCAGGAAACAAAGGACATCATTGAAAGCGGTACGCGTAAGCGGAAAAACAGCTGTGCTAAACTTTCTAGAGAGATCGAAGTGTTGAGAGGAAAGATAGTTAGTGGTGAGATCATTCGACTGTACGTACCGTCATAGGCAAGGTTTAAAGCCTTGAACTTCCAAAGCCAAGAATGTGGTTTGCCCATTATCTTGAAGATTGGGATGTGGATGATTTCATGCATTTAGCTGTCTCCGATGAATTTTTTGTTTACGTAACACGTCAGCCTAACTACCAAAATGATCGAGTGTGGGCCACAACACCAGATGAAATCGATGACAATGAACATTATCGCGAATTATTAAAAAGTCCAGACTGTGTTAGTGTGTTTGTTTTGTTCACTGCAAAGAAACTCATGTGGGTGCTGAAGCCAAATGGTCAGAGTTGGGATGGACAGTATTTTCGTGATATTATTCTATCCCAGCATGTCATTCCTTTTCTAAGAAACCCAAACAATGTTATGGATGTCGATCAGGTCACACTTCTGCACGATAAGGCCCCATGCTTTAAGGCATTAGCCACTCAACAGTTGTTGCGGAACCATGAGATCGATTTCTTTGGAAATGAAGAATGGCCAGGAAATTCTCCTGACCTGAACGTCTGTGAACACATTTGATCAGTTATAAAGGACAAGGTTGAATGTCTCTTGTTTCAAGAACCTGCAGCAAATCGATTTTCGAAGGATACAATGACGCAACACATTGAAACTGTTTTAGCAAATTTGCGTAACGATCAAGATCTATTCACGTCACTTTTGGCAAGCTACCCAAAGCGAATTCAGGCTGTCTTGGAAGCCAATGGCGGGAACACCAAGTTTTAATTGTTTCTCATTAAATGCAGGATTAAATTCTCTTCTGTAAGGTATGTTTAGTTTTACTGTACCTCTAATGGTTTAGGCCATGGGCGAGGGGCTAAGGTTTATTGGAGCCCGTACTGACCCCTACTTCTACACATATTCATGTATACTGGTCCTAATCTGGGTCTACCATGAAAGCACCACAAATCATAGGCGTCTTTCGATTCCCTCTTCAGGGGGGCAATAAAATCATTCCATCCAGGAATAATCTTGGTATGATAGTTGTAAGATTTAATCAGGGGGCTTCCTGCTTCTCTTAACAGGGATATTATCTTACTGTAATACCTATCTATGAGTTTAAAGTGAGAATCATTTGAGCAAGGATTATTACAGGCAAGATGCAAAATTTCTAAATTATTAAAAAGATGACTTGTTCTGTCTTTGTATTCTATTCTCTGCTGCATATTAACATTGGACCAATCGACGCGATTATTCTTACCTATTGAGTTCTTATTAAGTTGTGTTGCGCATAAATTGGTAAAGTTAATTAATATTTCTAATGGTCTATGATCAGAAAGAAGGAAATCATGCAGAATATAAACTCTAACAATTCGATCCTTTAGATTATTACTAGGGAGACAATGACCAATCCACCTGGTGGTACCACTCATATCACTAACGTATGTAAAATTACCACTGGTTACCCCTAATACCTCTACATCACTTATACTTAAATTGGCCGACTCGCACATGTTACCCAATTCTACAACGTTTAATTTTTAATCTTAAGCCTTTCATTTTGGCCCATGTGCATGTTTGTTTGTAATTCGTGATGGGAAGGCATATTTCAGTTTCCATTTTTAGTTAACTCGGCAGATCATGATAACATCAGATCTGTCAATATGCGGTTTAAAAAATGAAAAAATATGGCTTCCTCTTGCTTAGCAATCCACGCATTGATACAGCAAAAATATTTGTTTGTCTTTGAATGTTTTGCAAAGTAAATCAGCCTATTGAGAATAAAACAGATCAGCATTAAATAATAATGAGGTAAGGAAAAAATTGGATATAAAAGCCCATAAAATTTCTCCAATGTTCATTCTGACTAGACTGATCTAACTTAGAGGCTGTAACATTTTAGCAGTAAAATATAGTAAGAAATATCTTGGTCTTCTCCTTCGAACCTTGCTCTCTTCAAAGAATTTAGTCTTAAATAGAGAGAAATAATTTCCCGACGCGTTATAAGAAGAAATCGGAGAATAGTATAGAAGAAAACCACTGCGATTCCCTATACGGTATCAGCTACTCCAGAGTAACAAATCCGTTGCTGCCAGTATTATGGGTGAAAAATGGGAGAGTGCAAGAATGTTGCAGAGATAATAATCACTGTTGCAAAGGGGTGGGGGTATGCAATGAAGGGGAGGGGGTTATGCAACAACTCAATGCTGCAGAGGGGGAGGGGAATGTTGCAGGTGCAACACGGGGTCATGAAACTTGGAGGCGGCGTTATCCCGCAAGGAAAAGACAGGAGAAGGAGAGAGAGGAAGAGAGGTGTTCACCTCGCAGGAGCCAAGTGCATATTAACACTTCAGCCGACCCGCCGCTGTTTTATTAGTTGTAAATCAGCCAGCTGGCTTAATCCGCCAGTTGGCTTAATCCGCCAGTTGGCTGAGAAGGCGTAAATGGCTTGTTCAGGTTGAGTTGCCAGATTGTGCCATTTATTTAATTAATTCTTAACAGTTGGCTTAGAAATCCGTCAGTGGGTTTAGAAGGCGTAATCAGCCATTTGGTATAATTGTTTACAACCAAAAGAATTAAATAAAACAACATTACATGATTCTGTTTATTAAATATTGGAAATATATAAAAAATAAATATACATTTGAATGATAAAAAAAATTAAAAATAATAATAGTTTAAGAAACATGAACGAGGAATATGTATATAATAAAAAAATATAACCGTCAATATAACAGTACAGGAGAAATATATATATATTATATATATATATACACACAATTATATTATTGAAATATATAGGAAATAAATACACATTGGAATGATCAAAAACAAAAAACAAAAAAAATAATATAACCATCAATATAGCAGAAATATACACACACACACACACACACACACACACACACAATTATGTTAAATAAATAAATACATGAACTTTATCTTCTACCGCACAAAATCAAAAATAAGAAATACAAAACGTATAACCATCAATATATATATATATATATATATATATGTTGATGGTTATACGTAGAAGATAAAGTTCATGTATTTATTTATTTAACATAATTGTGTGTGTGTGTGTGTGTGCATGTTAAATAAATAAATACATACATTTTAGCTTCTACTGCACAAAATAAAAAATAAGAAATACAAAACGTATAGCCATCAATATAACAGTACAGGAGAAATATACACACACACAATTATGTTAAATATATTGAAAATAAATACATTTCACTTTGTTTTACTGCGCAATACACTAAACTCACACGTAATCGAGTCTACAATTACATCTTTATTGCTCTGCATTACGCAGTATACGCAGTTTAATAATATTTCACCGCTTAAGGTATAGGGAAACCTGTACTCGATATGAAGGGCCTTCATATCGTTCAGTACTATGTTTGTTCCCACTTTACATCCAGTTGGCAAGTTATCTTTAAATACGTCTAGAATACACTCAAAAGTACGCACAAAGAGTTCATCGTTAGCCACATCGTCAAATACAAGTTTATAAACACGCCTTTCCAATCGAGGGTTTATTTCTACCGGCCTGAGCTTTTCAATCGTGAACTCTTCTTCACACTGCATAGAGAGAGTTGAAATAATCTTCTAAATCGTTACGACAGCTGCTCATTATATAAAAAATAGTTCTTCAGGGTGAACGGTGTAGGTGAGATCAGCCAAGTACCAATCAAGTGTTTTGTATCAAAGTTCATGATATTTCAAAGAGTCTAAACTTTTTAAATAATCCTCCAGCTCTAGACCATTCTCACCTTGTTCAGTCCTACACTCGGTAAACCCATCGAGCAGAGCGATGTATGCGTATTCAAGAACCGTATCAAAATAAAGCATATCCGTAACACGCGCGTCTAATATAGGCTTCAGTCTGCGGAATCCGACGATTTCAAACATTCTGTCGAGGATGAAACGGTTTCGCGTAGGGACAAGAGCGTTATTATCAGAAGCATTCTTCCACATCAGCTGTATATCAATGCATGGCCGATCGTTATTTACACACAACGTACATACAACGGCATATAAGGGGGTGTCACTAATCTGCTCTCTTCTTGTACCTACACCTGTAGGAATTTTATAACGATCTTCACTCCACTTCTCAACTATCACGAAGATTCTATTCATCTCCTCGACACTTAAATAAACAACATTCCGTTTGTTTTTTTGTCTACAATCCGTTTCCATTATATAGTTAACGACACCGGATTTACGCCTGAACACGCGCAACGACTTCGTCACGGACACATCTTACACGGCGTTGAGAATGCTGCTCAAAGGAAGTTCCATCGTATTCGAGGAGCGCTCGTCCACTCGGTTCAAGCTCTGAGATAACTATGAGCCATATGCAACGCGTTGGCTCGACGGGAGAAGTGAGTCACAACATAAGCTAATGAAACGTGTACGGCGCTGTTCCAACATGAATCGTTGTATCCCATTATATTGGGCAGGTGTTTTGAGAAATTTTCCATCTGCGACACACGAAGTAATATCGGTTTTAATGTTTTATCACTCCCACTTCCCCAAATACGCACCAGGCATTTTCCTTCAGGGTGATTTTCACGAACTAAACACATTTTATAACGGTTTTAATGTTTTACCACTCACCACGCATTCATTTCCACAAACTAAACATCTTCACAATCCGGCGCACAATTTAAGAGGAACATATGCCCATATTTTTTCTTTTTGTTTAACGATACTCGTCTCTAAAGTCTGTTAAAAACTCACACAGGGCATTAGCCACAACCTCACGACAAACTTCGTCATGATATATATTAATATAGTGATAAAAATACTTAAGATTCTCCATGATGACGAGATTTACATTCTCAGTCGCAGGGCACGAGTACTCGATATGATGCAACATCTGGATCCAGAGATTTTATCTTTAGTTTTAAATCGATAATTAATTAGTTTTGCTAAATTGGTCGTTGCCAATGTACAAATTGTACAGGAAGTTGTTACATAAATTTCTTATGTTCTTGTGGTTCGGAACCCACGTAAAATTGTAGGTCCCCTCCGCCACCACGGAGGACATACACAATTACGAACACAGTTAGGTAGACCAGCCATGAGTGGATCCTAGGGTCTTTGTTAGTCTGAAACATTATAACATTATAACATTATAACAACATGACATAATATCGCTTGTTACACCACTCATCAACAAGACTCACTATCCATATCCGTTGCTTCTTTTCTGCACGTGTTGTTTCTTTTCCTTCACGGTATATGTAAGCTTTTATAAAGTTTAGTCCTACAACATAGTTCAACACATCACTTGTCCCACGAAATCCTACAATGCTCTCACCAGAATAGCCATAGAGTATTTGTACATCTTGCTCCTTCGCACGATTCAATGTAGCCTTAAAAGCATCAAAGGAGGGTGGAATAGGGAGTTTTTCAGTGTCCACCACATCTTGACACTTTGCAGAATACCATTTCATAAACGTTGAACACGCAATATTAAAGGTAGCCATTACTATTTTCTGTCTACGCGGGAGAATACGTCTGATGTTCAGGGCTTACTGCGATCAACTGAGCACGCAGGGAAGCCTAGGTAGTAGCATCATTCACGTTGCTGGTCTTACAGTGGGCGGAGCTTCGAACTTTCTCCTGTACACACACACACACACACACACACACACACACAAAGGAGAAATTGAAACGCTAATTAAAACACGATTTATTTAATAAACGAAATATTCAAGGAGTATATATATTTACAAATACGTGTAATAAATAAGTTAGCAATAGACACATCAAAGATTATATTCAAGGTGTGTATATATATATATATATATATATATATATATATATATATATATATATTTACAAATACGTGTAATAAATAAGTTAACAATAGACACATCAAAGATTATGGTATCCAAAGGGTACGGTATCATAGGTACCAGGTAACTGGTAACGATTCCTATAGGTGTTACGGCACACCTTTCTACCCCTAAATTCCTTCACGCCCCCCAGCTTCTGCGCCCGAAAATTGTGGGTGGGTGCCTACAGTTAGTTGGGGCGGCCGATCGCCCTCATCATTATCCAAACACACTAGATCCTTCAACGATTCAAAGTTAACGACCCGCCGATTCGCATCATTGAGCGTGATACCCTTTGCCTTCACGAGATATTTCATATCCTCCCCCACCCTCACCCGTACCCCATAAGTTTTTGGTCCTGTTGAGACAAAACAGTCGGCGTATGCGGTGTCTCCATACTCATCCTTGATCTCATCAGTCAACTCACCGAGGAATTCACCAATAGGAGGCATGTATTCACCCTCCTTCTCTGTGAATATCACACTATCTGTATCAGCGTACAATACCCTCCGCCCAAGAGAATGCAATAAGCCCCAAAGTTTGATGCGTGCGTAGGCCGTTGTGAAGCTGGCTACAGGTATGTTTGTAACCCGTGAGGTATCTGTGGACAATTCTGTATTGTTGTACTTTATTATGTAAGTATTACCTACATTCATGATCTCCATGACCTCTTTATCGGGAGCAGTGGCATAATCCCATACTTCACTATAACTTTGTGCCAAATGAACGTCCCCTTTGCCGGTATTCTGTGCAAATTTTCCCCAAAGACTGTTTAGACACAACTTTGCACTAAAGCGCTTGCCAGGGTTCTTTACAATTTGGGAACGGTCAAGCTGTATACCTTCACGGTCACGGTAACGTTGAATATAGGCCGACTTTTCATCTTCGGTATCAATTCCTCGCGGATACCCTGATGCTTCGACCTTATCTTTCAAAAAAGCATTTATATATGGCGTGAAAAGGTTGGGTAGCTTCTGAAACTTCCACACCTCATGTATCTTCAATATGCTGTAACCATGGCGAACAGCTAGATCCAGCTCTGGACTTGTATATACACCTCTAATCTTACGCTGGTGGGTTGAATGGTCACAATCACCATTGTTCTCTTCTACGCACTTCACGCACATGGAAAACATTAGCTTGTGATCGATAACGACGGGTAAGATCGGCATCCATAAATTGCGAGGGGGGGAGTACGTCTACGAAAGAAAGGCCGAAATAGTACCCGTTCAAATTTCTTGAGAACTCCTCGATGGTGGGTAGGTCAGGCCCCACCAGTTTCTCAGGCGCACCTACGGGGTATGGATTGTTCTTCATCACGTAGGGGTATAAAGAACAGAAGTCGTATTAATGGAGTTTCCCACCGTCCATAGGCGGAAAGTATAGCTTCAAGGGATTTGTACGCCCTCCGAACAAGCTATCACCGCATTCAGAGGATCCAGCACCATTGAACGCTTGATCGTGTTTATTTCTTCACGGTACTGTCCGTCTGTCTCCATCCGTGCATCATACTCATGCTCCCACAAGACTTTGTGAGTGAACTGGGATCATATAAGTCGATCGCGGGTGAGGGTCCACGCAAGACAGTCGGCAGGAGATCTACCGTGGATATCTCCTGCGATTCCACACTCAGGACGGGGGCATCCGTGCCACCAGCAACCGTTAAAGGAGTACACAGTCTTCTCACCAGTGGCACGGCTTTTACTTAGACCATCAACCCAAAAAACACGACGATTAATCTTAATGGGTAATTCACCCGTGTTGCGGGCATGTTTTATGTATACACCTGTCTGCTGCTGTAGGTGTATGAGCCAGTAAATAGCTTTGAGCCCATAACTGCAAGTGTCTTTAGGCATGAAGTTATTCTTGAACACCGTAAAACATAATGAGCGATAGTGGTTGCGACTTGCGACGGATCGCATTTGAAACGGCCTATGTACATTCTTCTAAAGGCCTGGAAACATACTCTAACACGCGCACATCATTCACGCAATAACGCTCACATTCATCAGCTATATTATAAGGATTACATTCATTAAAACTGTTGTACTGTAGTATCGGTCAAAATCTTCACGTTCATCTGTACTCATACATTCATAGTTAAAATGATGTTTGGGTGGAAGTAGTCCTACGTAATTTAAAGTTTCGCTAGTGAGGAATGTGTAAGGGGAATATCCTTTTGAAACTTCAGCGGCTACGCCCATCACCTTGGGTAGCTTTGCTAATTTACAAGGTGTGAATAATAAAGTGTCTTTAAACTGTACATTACCTCTTATCTGCATCTGTATTAGTTTGTTGCCTCTTTTCAAGGGATCACCTGTAAATATCTCAGATGACTCATGCTCAAGCAACTCCTTATAAAGGAACTGTGTGTCAAATTTTGCCCAGTTATGGGCGAGAATATACAGTCATTTTTTTGAACTTGTCCTATAGCTTGACAATATAGGCCAGAAAGAGTTTCACAGGGCTATCGTAGGTATTCGTTTTAAAAACGTTTGTACGTTTACCGCATTTGTGACACTCATCACACTCGATCTCCATACACTCATCACAGATAGTCTGGCTTACAAGTAAATGTGGAATAACCTCTTTGGTTTCTGCGTTCGTGTATGTTTCTATATCGTAGTACGCAGTTATACAATAATTATTTTTAGGCTTAGCATCTTTCATACAACATATATGCTTTACTCCATCCGCCTTATATTTCTCATGGCATGTAGGACAGTGAATTTCATCACATTTATGCTTGAAATTCTCCCAATTATCCATCATATGAAACATACCACATTCACAGATTCTCATTTTCCTGCACGTGCCAATTGATTTATGGAGATCAAAACAGTTATTATTGAAAAATGTGCGTCTACACACATCACAGTTCCGCTTCTCAGCTTCAACTACACTCGATACACCCCTTACACAAATCATGATGTCGCCCATACTTTCGACTTTTATCATAACTCGCGTAAAGGTCCCTTATATTACGGATGGGGAGATACGTTGTCCCTGACAGTCCTAAAATAAGTAGGGGCCTTGTACGATCTCTCACACTGCTTTAAAGACATACACAGTCCTACGACGATCATCCAGTCCAAATACAGCTATACGAACATTCATTTCCTTTCTACCCTTCTCAGTTCTTCAGGACCCATAGCACAGTCAAACTCAAGTTTACAGTCTACAGCTAGCCTGAGAATTGAAGTTAAGCCTTTCATACCCAAATTAAGTCGAAAAGTAAAAAAAAAAATTGGGATATAAAAATCGTTTAATTGGACCCAAAATAACTGAAAAATATATTTTACAAAGTTTTATTGTTCATAATTAATAAAATACGAAATGTGTTAAATTTCACACATTGGGAACTGGAAGGTCTAAAATTGCTTCCAAAGTTAACGATGAAAATTTCACACACTGGGCATTAAAGGGTTAAGAGTATAAGGTGTGGCGCTATGACCCGCAACACGGAATACACGGTCAATATTTACCGTGAAGTTGTCCATATTGTAGGCTATACTACTTTGAGAGGCCTGCATTATACGGCCTAATAATATATACTCTATATCTTCAGCTGCCAAACGTCTGAAAGGTATTACTACCCAAAAATCATCTACATCTCCGTCATCTGACCCGAATCCAAAAGACAGCATCGTCCTGACTTCACGTTCGTCGCGGTTCTGAAGGGCAAACTCTCCAATACGCTCAACTATGCGCCGTAGTCCGTGTTCAACACCATTGCTATACACGGATCTGGGATCAACCATGACTATATACCGATTTCTAGTCAAGACTGGGGTGGGGTCATCGGTGCGCACCAACTCGAATGTTATGCCATCCTCAACAGAGCGAGAAGCTGCTGTGGAGGATGTACACGGAATTGAACAGGAATAAGGGGATATATTTTTATTTGAGGAAGGTACTATTGTGGGGGTTGAGTCGTAAGACGCAGAGGGTTGGGGCTCTACTACTGGTAGTCTAACAACCGGGGCAATCCTGGCACGCTTTATACCTGACGAGGAGGGTTCTTCATCATGCCTCCTCTTTGAATTGTCGCGTGCTACAGGTATCACTGGTGAGGATTCGTCGGCGGGGAAGGATTCTGTGATCACAACTACACTGTCGTGTGGGTCATCTGTAATGTCGATGATGGGGTGCTGTACCTCATCGTCATTCACGGTTCAGTGGGAGAAGAGAAAAACAAGACTAGAATATAAGGAGCAGCATTCAAAATTTGTAATATTTTGTAAATGACCCACTTAGGAGCGTGACGTTTTAGAAATGGCTTCTGTTGAAAAATTCAGGTTCACGAGCCCATCCACATATATTATATCTGGACCTACAGGATGTGATAAAACTGTGTTTATGCTTAAAATCATTAAAGAAAAGGGAGAGATGTTCTCAAAATTTGTGCATAAAGTTATATGGTGCTACTCAACGTATCAATCAGAGTTCAACGAGTACCAAGATGTTATTTTGTTCCACAAAGGTGTATACGACGTTAATTCGTTAAAGGGTAATGAACATACAGTCATTGTAATTGAATCTCATGTTGGAGATGGATAAAACGTTTGCCGAGACATTTACAGTATTCTCCCACCATCTTAACATAAGCGTGTTCTTCATCAATCAGAATCTATTTTTCAAAAATAGATACATGCGCGATGTATCGTTAAATACACAATATCTAGTCTTATTCGCGCAACTTAGAGATGTATCACAAATTGGGGTATTAGCCAATCAAATGTTCCCGAATCAGCGTAAAGTGTTTTAGGAAGTTTATAAAGAAGCTACAAGCACGCGTTACGAATATTTGCTTTGCGACCTTCATCCGCGAAACACGATTAGGGCGCTTCTAAGAACGAATATATTTCCAAACGAGCCTGAAACGGTGTATATTCCAGAATGACAAAGAGGCTAAAGAAATATCATGAATTAATAAAAATCTATCATCGACTGCCCCGGGCAATGCAGCGGATGTTTATTAAAAATATCGACTCCTACTTTTTAAAATGCATCTGTGAAATCTGTCTTTACGTTATAAATTGCAATGTATCAATAAAACCACCTCAGAAGGCTCGCCTACGCCGCTACAAGAACATAATACGTGCACTCGGTCGTAAAAGTCAAACTGTAGGGAAGAAAAAACGAATTACTGTACAAAGAGGAGGCTCATTCCTCCTCATCTTATTTTCAGTTTTGGGTCCTTTACCTACTACAGGGTGGGGCACGGGAATCAAGTGTTTTTTGAATAGCTAGTAATCGGCCATTAGGAATGGGAGGGGCGTGCGGTAGGTAGCATTCCATTCCTGGGTTCATAGCATTTAACTTTAACTAACACTCACCTTTATCTTTCAGGTGCCATCATGGAGCAGTGGACGTTAGAACACCGCATGTTCGCGTATGATCATTTTGTTAGGAGTGGCGAGTCAGTGACAGCAGTTCAGCGTGCGTTTCGCCGCAGATTCAACATTCATCGAAATGACTCTGTTCCCGCTCGTGACACAATCTTACGTTGGGTTAACAATCTTCGAACAGGAGGCTCAATAATGAAAACAAAACCGAAGGGGCCGCAACGCACTGTGCGTACTCCAGAGAACGTTGAAAGGGTCAGACAAGCGATGTTGCAAAGCCCAGGCCGCTCTGCTCGGAGACATTCAGCTGCACTCGGAATCAGCAATCGTACTGTTAGACGGATTTTGCATGAAGAATTACATTTTCACCCATACAAGTTAGCGATGGTGCAGGAATTGAATGTAAACGATTGCCCCCAACGACTGAATTTTGCACAGGAAATGCTTGCACTTTATGAGCAGAATGAAAACATGATGGTGGTAATGAGTGATGAAGCCCATTTCCACCTTAATGGGGCCGTCAGCAATCAAAACTGTCGGTATTGGGCTGCTGAAAATCCGCGACAACTCCATGAAAAACCGCTGCATAGCCCTAAGGTTACAGTTTGGTGCGCGGTGGGAAAGTTTGGCGTCATCGGTCCCTATTTCTTCGAACAAAATGGGGTTACCGTTACCATAACATCTGGGCGTTACATTGAGATGGTGAACACCTTTTTCATCCATGAGTTACGAAGAAGGCGTATTGCTCGTCGACATTTGTGGTTTCAGCAAGATGGGGCCACGCCACACACCGCCAGAGCGTCAATGGCTGTTCTTCGCCCCCTGTTTCCCAACCATCTCATTTCGAGATTTTGTGACATTGCATGGCCCCCTCGGTCCCCTGACTTGTCCACATGTGACTTCTTTCTATGGGGGTACCTCAAGTCACGTGTCTACGAGGACAAGCCCCGTACATTAGATGCATTGAAGGAAGCGATCCATCAACAAATCATCCAAATCAACAGAGACCTGCTGGGAAGAGTGGAGGCCAATTTTCGTAAACGCCTTCAACAATGCGTCGACGGCCAAGGACATCATATGCCAGATATAATTTTCGGTACATGATTATTATGACATGAAATGCTATGTTCTTACGAATGTTGTTCTACCAATATATTTTCTTTACAAAAATAAATATCATTTTCCTGATTATTCCAAAAACACTTGGTTCCCGTGCCCCACCCTGTAGATTATTATAATGAAGAAAGTGGTAGTGATTCCACACGAGGTGTATGCTTCACTGCAAAGTTCAGAGAATCCAGACACGGATCTAGATCCCCGTAAAAGTAGGCTTAAAAGAATGGAAAGCGAATTGCTAGACCTATTAAACAGTGAAAAAACACCTGATGAGAAGAGAATGTTATACCGAGAAGCTCTGCAGAAATTTCTTCACGAGTACGAAAATTATAAGAACCCGACAGAGATTCCCGTGGTTATTGAGCCAAGCACGGGGAACGATGGACATGGTGGCATAGGACGTGTGTCCGACGATACAGCTGACCAACCAAAGATTAATGGGTCGGGCACACAACATATCGAGCATGTATTAAAAAGCACCCTCCCATATACATTGAGGAATAAAGGTTTAAGTCTTTATAATCTATTGAATGAGGACCCCGTCATAAAATGGACCGGTACAGGCGAGATCATTGTGGAAGGAGTAAAGGTACAGGGATCGAATATGGTAGACATCGTCCATGATTTGGTGAGAAAGTGGGATAGGCTCTCACCATCAAGATGGAAGCATATTAAAGCAAGACTACAACAAATAAATGTCCCCAAAACAATGATAGGAAATCTGAACAGGTTAAAAGACTTGGAACATGCGACGCACGTGACACAATTGAAGACGCCATCACCCCCGGCGGTAACACCTTTGAAGTGGAGAAAGAAGAGGTTAAACAACGGTCAACCCTACCCACGTGCCTCTAAAACACACAAATGGCTAATATATTAAGAAGACGTTATTATGACATTTCTAACCCAGCCTCCTACGGAGGCGTAAATAGATTGTACAGAAGTGTTTACGGAGTAGGAAAAAAAGGTGTTGAGAGATTTTTGCGGGAGCAGGACGCTTATACACTTCATAAGCTTGTGAGAAAAAGGTTTAAAACAGCCAAGACAACAGCTGCCTCGACTGACTATTTGGCAAGCAGATTTAACAGACATGCAAAGATATTCTGTGTATAACGATGGTTACCGCTACATTCTATTCATAATAGATGTATTCTCTAGATATCTGTGGCTAATTCCTCTGAAAAATAAATCACCTGAAACAGTTGCTAAAGCCACCAAAACACTGATGTTAAAAGAAAACAGGGTTCCTGGCTATTTTTGTACTGATATGGGGAAGGAATTTATAGGCCGTGCTTTTCAGAACATGTTGACAGATTTTAATATCAGCTATTACACAACCAATTCTATACATAAGGCTTCTTTAGTTGAAAATACATTGTGTCTTCTTCCCCCCTAAAAAGATCATACAAAAAAAACACTTACATTATTTCATTAATGATGTGACATTCGTTGGGCTGATTGCTCGGTAAATCTTCTACCTCCGTATCGAGGTCCATGACATGGGATTCTTCAAAACGAAAATATTGTATAACACGTGACAAATCCTCATCGGACCTTAAAGGAGAACGAATAATTCATTAGTTCATACTGAATCTTTTTTAATAAAAACATACACAGAGTATACATATAGTAAGAGTATTACAATGTGAAGATATCTTTGAACCGCTCAGAAAAGTTACTTTAAGATATAATTACGAATAACATTTGGATTTATGCAAAAAACATGCAAAAGATTGATATAGAAAATCAATGAATCAAAACAGGATTTTAGCATAACTACAAACTAATCTATAATTGCGATTACCTAAACGAAGTATTTTTAATGTGATGAGGTGAATTACTACAACCCTCCATATATATGACGAAGTAAGCCTCTTTCTGACACGCACAAGTTTGTGAATAATTGACTCCAAAAAATAAAATTATAGGCACTTACATTTCTACGGCAGTCCCTTGTGTCGGATCGTAAGGTGCGTCATTGCAAATATCATCAACGGTTTGCGTTGGAAATAATCCATCCCGGTCAGCCGCGTTAAAAAGATTAATTGTAGACAATGCTACAATGTCACCATCTTGATATAAATCCGGTAAACTATAAAGTTCGTGGTTCATGGCGGAGGGAGTGTTTATTCACTGTTGAAAATAATTACTGTTACTCCCAGCTGAAAATATTTCCTTTTATACGCATGATCCCAAGCACCGCCCCAAAAGACTAAGAGGCTGTTCGTAAATTTAATGATTGGTTGTCAGTGTGACTGGGTGGGAATAAAATGCGTACCAATCGTAACACCTGTATTATGGGTCCATGCTTTGGTCGACTAATGGTGTCTTTATATTTTCTCTGTAGATTTAATGCTCACATTTTGTATTGGCACTTGCAAATCTCTACCACGACAATAATTGCATTTGCGCCCATACTTTTCTCGGTTTTCTCCAACCCTCCCCTTTATGCAATATCCTCGCAACATTGATCATCCACCTCTATCACAACAATATTTTATTATTTTGTGGCCATACTAATTGAGCCTCAATTTTTCTGATGCAAGTCGTTAGAGGAATATCTTCATCAGAGTCGCTCAGCTCAGTACCACAAGAAACAAAATTAGCACCGCTACTCTTCATAATCCTGACGAATCAGCACAGTAAAACAAAGATCATTAGAAAATAAGAAATCTAGAAGAATTTTGTGCATTATGTTTTGCGGCCATTCTAATATCAGCTTTCCCAAGATTTCTGATTTGTGGATTTGGTTTTATATATATATATAAATATGTGTGTGTGTGTGTGTGTGTGTGTGTGTGTGTGTGTGTGTGAATTTATTGCATATAATCCTCGTATGAATATTTTTTCTTCTTCTCTAAAAGGCCTTTTGAAAATCTGTGTATTAAATATATTTTCCACAAGAAATTATAAATATTTTTGTTTTTCTTTTCATTACCTTATTTATAATTTTAAAAAAGAATATTATATCCAAATAGAGTTGCTTGACCTCTTCTTTCTGTGTGTGTGTGTGTGTGTGTGTGATTTCTACAAGCAGAATGTGCATTATTATGTTTTGCGGCCATACTAATAACAGCTTTCCCAAGATTCCTGACTTGTGGAATTGTTTATTGTTTATATATATATATATATATATATATATGTGTGTGTGTGTGTGTGTGTGTGTGTGTGTGTGTGTGTGTGTGTGTGAATTTATTGCATATAATCCTCGTATGTATATTTTCTTTCTTCTCTAAAAGAGTTTTTGAAAATCTGTGTATCAAATATATTCTCCACAAGAAATTATAAATATTTTTGTTTTTCTTTTCAGTACTTTATTTATATTTTTAAAAAAGAATATTATATCCAAATAGAGTTATTTAACCTCTTCTGTGTGTGTGTGTGTGTGTGTGTGTGTGCCGTCCTCACTTTCTCTGACAAAAATCTGTGTATATATATATATATGTATATATATATATATATATATATATATATATATATATATATATATATATATATAAGAATTTTAAATTCAGTTTTACTTCACTAGAAAAAGTTATTTTATTCAATTCTTCCCATTTTTTGATTCATTGATTTCAATAACAGAGACAATAACCATGAAGATGATACCATGCAAATTAAACGTAAAGAAAAACAACGAAGTTGATAAAATATAAAACATTTATATACACTGTAGTGGCAAGGGAGCAAAATTGTAAGAGTGAACGGAGGTTTCTTTGTTGTTTTTCTAAATGAAAGTGGGTCGAAGTACCTTTTGCGGTCAACATTTTTTGACCGACGCTTCAACTGTTACGAGTTTATACCGTTAGATCTTCCATTCCTCGAATAAAAAGAGAAGTTTTAACGCATGGCTTTCTTGTCTTTCGAATTATAGGTAAATTAAATTTTATTCTTATAGAATGCCTAAAATGTTTATTGCCAATTTAGTATACTGTAAAGATGAATTAATATTAAGATGAACGAAAAAAATGTACGAAATTGAGAAGCCACATCTTGTATATATATATATATATATATATATATATATATATATATATATATACACAAAGGAATGACAAAAGTAAAGTAAATAGATATTTTAGGTTTGCCTTTAGAGTAAATCGCTGTACTGATGTGTGCTTTTATACGTTTTGAACCACCTTAGACCTACAGTTTAGACGAGAAATCCGTAACATGATACGAAATAAATCCATCACTAAATTTTTATTTTATTCATGTTGCAAATAGTAAGAAAAGTGCATGGTAAGGGATGCTTGCTTGCATACTTTCATATGGGGAGTTGGCTAAAATTTGGGGAACTGAACAAAGAACGGGAAGTTTGTTAAAATTTATTGTTTAATATAAAAGTGTATATAGACCTCTCATTTAATTCTTTTATCAATTACTTTAATTTCTCTGAAATTTAATTATAATGAATATTAAGATGAACGATTTCTTTTTGCTAAGCCAATTGTCTAGTGTATTTCTTTTATTGTAAATATTGGGCTTCGTTTAAATAATTAATTCTCTTTCTGAATCACTTTAAGGAGAAAGTGGAGCAAATACAATTGTGTGTGTGTGTGTGTATGTATGTGTATGTGTGTGTTTTTGTGTGTGTGTGTGTGTGTATTTCGCCTGAACTATTGTTTGATGATTATACGTTCCGTATTTCTTATATTATTTTTTATTTTATTGTTGATCAATCCATCGTATGTATAGGAGTGTATATTTATCTTCTATATATTTCCAATAATTAATAAACATAATGATGTAATGGTGTTTTATTTATTTCAGTTTAAATGTATTTCTTTTATTGTTAATATTGGGTTTCGTTTAAATAATTAATTCTCTTTCTGAATAACTTTAAGGAGAAAGTTGCGCATGTTTTTAATAAACAAAAACATTATTTGGCAACTCGTGTGAATTAAGATAAATGGTGGTATCTAGCAACTCTCCCTAATAATGTATACCTCAACAATTAAAATAAATGCTATCTGGTAACCCCCTCCATATATAAAAAGTGATATCTGGCAACTCACCATCCTCTATATAAGACCTGCTTGGCTTCGGGACGCTTATAATGATGCGAACTCTGGTGGAATAAAGAACTCTCTCCCCTTCCTTCCTTCTTAGGTTAAGACAGATTAGGTTTCTCTTTGGGGGGTAAGGACATCCCACCTTTTCCCCCCAAAGATCTCCTCCGTCTCTCCTTTCTCTTCCTCTCTTAGGTTAAGGCTACCCCTTTTGGAGGAGGTCATCCTCCCTTCTCCCCCGAAGACCACTCCCCTCTCCCTCCCCTCTCCCTCCCCTCTCCCCCTTCATTGCATACCCCCTCCCCCTTCATTGCATACCCTCACCCCTTCATTGCACACCCCTCCCCTTCATTGCATACCCTCCCCTTCATTGTATACCCCCTTTGCACCATAACCCCATTTGCAACATAACCCTACCCCCCTTTGCAACATTGATCATTATATCTGCAACATTCTTGCACTCTCCCATTTTGCGCCCATGCTACTGCTGCCACCTAACCAGAACCCCCGTCAACTTCGAACCGACAAGGCCATAGACGGAGGGGTTAATAACTGGCGACCCTGCATCAAGATTCTTCCAGTCTTCCAGACCCTGGACATAGAATAACTGGCGACTTTGCAATTAGGATTCTTCCAGTCTTCCAGATCCTGGAAATCGAACAACTCGCGACGCCCATTCTTCATCCAGAAACAAGTAGCCAACAAGACACGTCTTCAGGACACGTCTTCAAGGATTTCGCCGTAGGAATCTTGTTAAGTACAGATTTTTTTATCTCTAAACATTTGAGAAGTCAGTATTATTCACAATTAATAATGAGTATCATGCCAGAATTAAAAAGAAACAGTGAACATTCACTACACCAGTGATACATTTCTTTTTATTGAAACAGAGTTATTTTCACTATTATAGCTAGTATAGAATAATTATATTTTATGTACCAAACATAATATTACCGTACCTTCGCGTACATTCGAGTGAAATGTTTAAATTTTTTATTTTTGTTTACAATTTTTTCAAATTATTGAATTGAATTGACTTGCAATTATTGTGCATTATTATAATGCACAAATTGTGCATTATTTTTGTATTTTTTGGATAGAAGAAGAGATAGTTTATAGTTTATAGAGATACTTGATAGCAGTTCAAATCAGTCGGTTGCATCCAGAGGGAGAACCGTCCCAGAGGATAATAGATAGCTTAATGCTAGGAGAATCAGTTAGTTCGGATTTCCGAAATAAATAGGAAGCCCACTCCACTTAATAGCAGTTCAAGTCAGTCAGTTTGAAGTCAGTCAGTTTGAAGTTAGTCAGTTTCAAGTGCAGTCAATTTAATTCAACCTTCTTTTTTTGTTGTAAGAAGAAGGAAACTGACAGATTTGTCTCTTTTTGCATGCAGTATATGCATAGAGAAATATATAGGTGAAATATATATTTTATTTTTGTAACAAAAAAACGGTTTCTGCAAAGTATATGGTCAATTTATTTTTTTTTTAAATGGGTATGAAATTTGTTTTATTATTATTTGAATTGTCTCGCATTGTTATAACAGAAAACGGAATTTTGGATTGATTTTCATTTTTATAATGGACTCCTAAATTAATTTCACCTAACTTGTCGCATATATATATATATATATATATATATATAGTTCGTGCGTGCGTTTGTTTGTTGACTCTTGAAAAGGATTTTTTTCCCTTTTTCTCTCGGTCTTTCGCGTCGGTAAGCAAATGCGCAAGGTTTCGTCTTTTCTTTTCTTTTTTGTTTGTTTGCTGTTACTCTGTTGGTACGCAGATAGTTTGTCTGTTTTTTTTGTGTTTTTCGGTTTAAATTAAAATGAGTTCGTACAATTCGAGTAATATGTCGAAATCGACAGGCAAGTTTTGCAGCTTCGTTTGGGATGACTTTATTAAGTGTTTATTTAAACCGAAATAGGTAATGTCACGCTTAAGTTTTTTTCATTAAATTCTGTTGTATTTACGGTATTTGGGATGTTTTCTTTCTTGTTTTTCTTTGTTTCGCTTCGCCTTCCTCATTTGTAAGTCCATTTTTCTGTCCTTTGTCGTTTTTTTCGAAGAAAATGGATAGATATAATTATTTGACGAGTAATATCCCTAAGGTTCCAATTTTTAAGGGGAGAGAATACAGTGAAGTAGTACCTTCGTACGTGGACGAATGGTTTGACGCATTAGAGGGATATTATGTTCATTATAACGTTCGTGATGATATCGCGAAGATTCGAATGGTTACGCACTTCTTAGACGATGAAGAGGGTTGCGCAAGAAACGTCTTGCACCCATTCTTGTTGGAAAGTTTTATTACGTGGGACGCTTTTCGGAATTATGCTACTCAAGTGTTCCAACCGGTAGGCTACAGCGACGAAATAAATGCGACTGCATTAAGGAAGACGGGATGGCCGGAAGCTTTCTGGACCCCATGCGAAACCATCGATGACGCAGACGATGAAATATGTTCGTATGTTTCGGAAACGCCTTCTTGGGCTCATGAAATGGTGCTTTTCGACGAGAACTCACAAATTTTCATGAAAACTTCTGTCAACAACGAAGCGGTTTTGCCTCTTGTTGAGGACTGCTGTCAGGCGTATTACATTAAACAAGACGTATACAAGAAGTTACTTAAGACGGCTACGGGAAATTTCGATTTGTGGTTTCGCTTGACCTGCATTGATGATGGTTGGGAAGAATTCAGTACCGGAGAAATTATTCTTCCTATTGAATTTGATTCAGTCCCTTATCTGACCCCATTTGTGATCATATCTAAAGGAGACTGGGGCGGAGATTTAATCCTGGGGATGAATTTCTTTATTACGCACGATTTCTATGTGGGCGATAGAGAAGCAAGCATAATTCAAGGAGAGAACCCACCTTTCGAGTATGTATGTCACCCCTACTCTTCGCTCTTTTCGACTCAGGGTGAAAGAATTGTTTCAGAGAGTCCGAATGACTCCCTGTAACCAGTTCAAAATAAAATCGTCAATTGTTTCGTTCCAGTTCCGGCTAACGAGGAACTAGAAAGCCAACATACCTTTGGTAATTTTGAGCACGAAGACTAATGTCTTCACAGTAGACCCCTCTGACTCCATCGAAAGCAAGTCACTTCCTTCGGTTACAGTTATGTAGGAACTTGAAGTTCCCAGAGTTTCAGTTATTCCAAATAAATCTGAAGACGCATCTCCTTTGAGTTCCGGTTTGGTCATTTCGCTTGAATCCCTATTTAAGGAAGATGACTTGATTCTGTTTTCAAAGGTAGAGGATTTTTCACCCAATTCCGAGACTAAACCTACAGGTGTCGCGAGCAAACCCGAACCTATTTCGCCGTCGGAAGTTGTTCGTACGGAAAGGCAAGCGCGGAATACACTTGTCCATCCAGGTGTAGCATGCACGATACGCTGGGTGTCCTCAGTACGACAAGGGAAGTGCCCTATGAAGAGGCTGTCTCAAACCCCACGACGGAAGCGCTCGATGAAGAAACTGTCCCAGACATCATGAGGGAAGTTTTCGATGAGGGGAATTTTCCGAGGGGTCCCCCTTTTTCTGCTAATTTACATGAGGGCACGGAGAACTCGCCTATGTCCCTCGGACATGATGCAAGCTCGGCTTATGACCGCGAGTCTCATTGTCTTAATGAGGTTCAACTCTTGCCACGCGCCAACAACGCGTCTTTGACGAATTCGGAAGACAATTGTCACTCTTCTCTTCCCACCAAAGGGAGTGATGCATCTTTGCATTGCTCGACAGGACGACGTTCATTCGATTCTTTACTTTCTAATCCGAAGGTTTGGAAATCGAAATTTGGCAGTACTATTTCAGACACCTGCCGAAAGTCTTCTCTTTCTCTTACTAAACAGAAGACTTATCTTCCTCCTGTTTTCCATCCGATGAAACAGAATACTAATTTTTCTCCTGTCTCCTTGTTGGCCCTTCCTCAGGTCAAACTACGGGTCAAGAACCTCGGTATTGACCATAACCTTCCTTCTCGTCCTCTAAATGTTCCTTTCCACCACCATGAAACAGCTTCTGGGAATACTTATGCTCAAAATTCATCGGCTTTCTTCATTCTTGTCATCTTAATCTGTGTTTCAAGCCCTTTCTTACCCTTCTCTATCTCTGTTATCTCGCAGCCCGATAGGCCAGCGCCCTTCAAAGCTATCTCCAAGATTGGCCCCACTCGTTCAGACTCCTGCCTGCCTGAATATTCGATTGATTACAATTTTCTGGAGCAGTCTGCCACTTTGATTTTAGAAGCGGAACTTCTATCACTAAGGTCACTCGCGTAGCTCCAAAAGAACCGAATACACGAAACGAAGAACAGTAATCATAACGTCGGTTTATCCCATTTACAAATTGTTTCTTTAACCGTATTTCCGGTTCAGGAGCTACCACCACACGTACTCCATATACCCGTTTAGGCGATACCCATGCATTCATGCCCTACGTACTAATTTATTGAAATACGCTCGAGACGTGGAATGATTGATGGCGGAGGCAATTAGCCGCCAACGCGCACATCCAAAAAACTTGAGCAATGTCCACAAACCTTTCACTGCACAATACCCTGAAATTTTATACTTTCCACGCTATAGAGTTTAATCAATTCCAAAGTTCTAAAAAAGTTCTCAAAAGACCCATATCCAACCTTGCAGAAATCGTATCAATTTCACTTAAGTACTTTTCCAATAGTTCATTGAAATTCATCTCTCTCAAATTTTGTTCTCATAAAGTTGATAAAAATCACGTTTGATTTAAAAGTGTATGCACACGGTGAACTTAGACCAGTGTAAAAAGTGGACCTAGACAAATCAGACTCCAAGTGCTCAAGGACACACAAGTGACCGTTAACTATAAGTGTTCAGTAGTGCATGAGTATCGATTTTAGTGTAAAATTTAACTGACAAATATAGTGGATTAAGTACGAAGTAGATGTATTTTAGTTAACTATTTCTTTTTCCTTATGGAACATTACATCCAACTACTTCTTTAACTATTATTTGTCTCCATATAACACTACATCCAACTGCTGTTGCTTGAGAGGGTATTCAAACTAACCCCCTAGTTCTAACTCTGGGAAGGGAACCATGTGGAGAAGGTTTTCCACAGGAAAAATAAATTTTTGTAAAATTTAACAATATCATTGTTTGTCTAAATTAACGTAGGAATTCCTTTATTCCGTTTGCATAAATTAAAGTATTAATCTTTGAATTTTTAATATTTTATAACTCGCCTCGATGCTCCGGTGGATCATCTGGCCTCTTTCTTAACCCGAACGACTCCAGTGTACCAAATCTATAATCTTAAACAGAGATTCCTAAATTCTAAATGTTCTTTTCGGCTAATATAAATCACATAAAGGAGTTAAGTGTAGAACCAAAATTATATAAATTCCTTTGCTAATATCATTATTAGACGTGGCACCATGGGAGTTTCTCCAGGGCAAAGTGCAAACACTTTGAGAGGGCAGTCGAAGCCTCACCCCTCTTACGAGTGCGTGCCTCGCCCTTTGGGCAGCCGGTTCGGCTCAAGTTCTTGGTTCGTTAATAACTCTCTAAGCAAATGTCGTGTTAAGGATTTGATTTTCTAATTACTGTGCACTGCAGCTTAACCACCCCGACTTATGTTGGGTATATAAATCCATATTATAAAAAAACATTTGTCATCATCTAGTTAGAATTAGTTAGGATGTTATATTATTGTATTAATATCATTCTAGAGGGAAGAGACCTGTAAAAATGAACAATGAATAATCCCTTCATTCATATAATTCTGATGATACTTCGTAATATTTATATAAGCCTTATATGCTTATTCATATATTCATTTTTACATATCAAGCCCAAAATCGTGTCACGCTGACACGAGTTTGGATAAAACTTTGATTTGCTTTCTATTTTATAATTGGTGAATTATTTCTTTGTAAACTACGTAATCAGTTTGTATTGTTACCGTGCCGGGTGACTAAGGCTGTCATACAATATTTCTGACCAAATTATACCAAAAACCCGGCAACAGTATCTCGGGATGGGTTACCTTAATAACAGAAGACAACAGGTGCAAAACTAAGGAACAATAAACAGGCTGCTTTCAAAATAAACCTTATAATTATAATTAGTGAAATATATACACGTATTTACAACAATTCATAAATTCAATGAGAGCATAATACTACAGAAACACTGGCTAAATAAATGTTTTCTTTTCCTTTTTAACGCACGCCAGACAACTCCCAGCAGGTCTGCCAAGGTCTAGACCAAATAGTCTTTATCCGGCTAAACACCTCGCACTACGAACTCCTGTGCCGTCGGCCAGTCCTTCGCTGCGAACGTGCCTAAGAACGTGCACACCTCGTTGGTAGCCCACTACGACTCCTGTGCCGTCGGCCAGTCCTTCGTTGCCGAACGTGCCTAAGAACGTGCACCAGGTAATCCGTTGCAGCGGGAAAATGGCCTGAGGATGACAAACGACCGATCCGTAATGTCGAACGCTGGGTGTGGGGTAGGCCTCCACACACTTGACCATATATATAGTCAACGAAACCAGACCCTGACCTTTGACTCAATCAGAAGGAGAGCACCGATACCCACAACTTGGGCCGAGACGCCTCACTCCTCCGCTCTGGTGGTAACCTTGGCAATCAACCCTTAAATTATGCTCCACTTTCCTTAAAGATTTACAGAAATCCAAAAACTCTCAATTCTCTGACCATAAATGCTTTCTATGCCAGCAGACCAAACAATACCAAGATTCCACCAGAGCAGAGTAAAGCTCTGCACGAAACTTCTAGAAGGTTTTTACCAACCACCTACACATTGACCCCAATAATTAATTTTTACCATTACGCAATACATGAAAACAAAAATACGTTATAAAATCTTAACACTTGCGTTTCAACTTACTATACATATACATAGCAACTATATCAAAATTTCCATAAAGAGTTACTGTACATATTAATAAAGCCGAACCAAAAAATACAGAATACAAAAATTAAAAAATAATTTACAAAACATGGAAAAATTATCAACACTGTTACATTTCTCCCCTCTCAAGATTGGAAACCAATCTTAAGAAGAAAACTAATAATAAAACTTAAAATATTTCCACAAAATTTAAAAACTATTTAACCTGTATCTTTTCAAATCCTACGCTGACTTATTGCCGTCCTTTAACAGTTTAGATTTTGTTTTTCGTTTTACTTCGTATTCTAATACACGCTCCTGGACCCATGGTAAATCTTGTAATAATAATTTTGATCTTGTAACCCGTTTAAAATCAGGATTCAGATCCTCATCTCTCTCGCCTTCTTGTTTATTCGTATCTGATAAACCTTTATAAAAATAGTAAAATTTCCACTCTCCTCCCCAGACGTTATACCTAATCTCATGGCTACCTCACTAATATCGACTTCGGTATTTTGTTCTCTTACCTCTTTCCTCTCTATATGTCCATCCTCAGATTCACTCAAAATTAGTTCCGAGGAGCATAACGTGTACGCTTCTTTCACTTGAGGTAAACTATTCGCATGTTCTATTTTACTACTACACAAGTCTAAAGCCTCACTCCATCTCCTCTCGTCTATTATGCTTCTTTCTTCGTCCTCTCCAAAATCGCTGAAATCCTCCTGGAACGTCTCGAACCAATCCCCCATCTCGAAATCAAATGGAAGTACTGTACTTCCTCCTTCAACCTGAACTGCCACCTCTCTTGTACTGGATTCTGTCTGAATTGACTTATGAGCCACCTTTACCTGGTTAACCTTACAAACAGCCAACTTTTTGCACGTACTCCACTGAATTCGACGAGGTGGTCTGTCTACTCAGTGGAAATTAACTGCTCTCACCTGAAGACTCCTCGGATTCTGCAAGTTCACCATCATACCTGTACCCAAATTTAATACCGGAATCCATTTTCGATCCATGAACATAAGGATGCCTTTCCTCTTCAAAACATCCCCGCTCAGGCTCTAACCTCTCATACACACCTTTCTGTCGCTCCCAGTATTCACGAAGATACAAAGGCGGATCCACCCACAACTTTAAATGAGAAAAGTGGACATTCATTCGTCTTCCTTGACCCTCAATTACATAAGCCATACCCCTTGACAACACTTCCACCACTGTGAATGGACCTTCATACCTGCCTTCCATCTTTCTTTCCAATGATCTGTCAACTGTTACAATCTTTTTCTTTACTTTCACACCCTTCCCATACGGTACCCAATTAGGATGGCCTTCCCGCCACTGCATTTGTTCCTCTTGTGTAACTGGTAACATTTTCCCTCTCTCATGAATTTCACAAGTATTTTCTCAGCCGGAGTCATTCCAATTTCCGCATGGAGCGTGTTATTGTAGACTAAGATTGCTCTAGGCAGCCAAACATCCCAGTCATACCCCTTTTCACACAAATTCCTCAAGAATTCCGCTAACGTTCTATTCACTCTCTCTATTGCACCATTCGCAGCAGGTTTATATGGACTACTATACACATGCCCAATTCCAAATTTTTCTAGCATAGTAGTAAAACACTCGCTCCTAAATTCTTTTCCATTATCGGAAAGAATCTTTGAAGGAATACGTACAAAACTGGGTAAGACATGCTCTTCAAAAGCTTTAGTTACACATTTGGCAGTCTTATCTCTCAATGGTTTTATTACTGCCCATTTACTACAATGGTCAACTGCAACTAAGCATGCAACATAACCTCTCGGTGTCTTAGGCAAGGCTAACAAATCTACAGCTACAAGTTCAAAGGGACCTTTACCTCTATCTTCCATATTGGGGGATATACCACTTGGTGACCAATCTTCATCTTCTGGCATCTTTCACACGTTCTACACACGTCATTGACTATCATATATAGTTTAGGGTGCCATACATACTTTGAAACTACATGCAATAACTTATCTCTTCCAATGTGGGCTAACTGGTTATGAAACATACAACTACGTGAACTAACTGCCTAAAGCCTATTACTACAGCAAACTCACTCTCACTGATTTTTCTAAACAAAACTTTATTATTCACTACCAAGTCTTTAAAATATCGTCTAAACTCTACCAACATACGGTCTTCCACCATTGTGCTACCCTTTGCAACCTTTTCTCTCAATCTACTAATTACATTAGATCTATTTTGTAACTTCAGAACCACATCCCTGGCTAACATGTTTTCAACTAAACTGAACGTCACACTGTCACTATAACTCAAATCTACATCACCATCCCCTATCTCCACATCTGATCGAATATCCTCAGTTTCCGATTCAACATTTCTACCATCTAATCCAACCGTGACATTAAAAATATCCACTGCTTGCCCTACAGTCCCATAGACTAATAACCCTTCACCAAAATCTAACTCTACACTAGCCTTAACCAAATAATTCATTCCTAACAGAAAACAACCAGGAATACAGTTATCCGGTACCACAACCAATGGTGTTGTCACTACCTGCTTGTCAGACATAATATCTAACGTTATACCTATTCGCGAATGCACACATTCTGATCCAATTCCTTTCAGTTTCACATCTATACCCAACTGTCTCATTCGAAACTCCTGAACTTTCGCCTCCTCAAACACAGATTCTCGTACCAAACTAACAGCTGAACCAGTATCCAAAAATGCACAGTAAGTGTAACCGTCAATACGAATATTTGTCCAAGCGACAAAAGCCCCATCGTGACCGCAACAATACCTATTATTAGATTCGCTCTCTTTCATAAACAAATTCATTTGCACCTCCTCGTTGTTACTTTCTAACGGTACTCCATTTTCTCTGATCTGTCCTTCCAATTTGCAATCATCCCATTCCACTCCTTCAATAACATTTTCACAGTCAAACGTTCCGTCATTCAAAACTGGATTAAAATGCACACCTGCCAAACACTGCAAATGCACACTCACTAAATCGATCTCTCTTTCACATCGGGACCCACATACGCAACTGTACAACATGTACCATGATGTACCGAAAATTCAACCCCAAACAAATCACTAGCAACCAACAACATTTCTAGCACAGGCAGTGTTCCACATATTCGAAGGGACCGAAGATGCTTCACCTTGCCACGTCTACTGAACCCATATTTCTTATAATTCCTACTTAATGTGTCCGCCAACAACTCTCTTAAACCCTGCACACTATCAGGACACTAGGTATTCTCCTTTCATCCAACACTATTTTTAAACTTTCATACAAAGAGTTGCCTCCTCCCTGAACACGCTTAATCATCCTCAACCCTTCTGGCAGCCCTTCCAAATCCCCATTTATTATACATTCATTCTCGATGACTCCTTGACAACATCTAGACAACGCATCTGCCACAATGTTTTCACGACCTGCCTTATATCTAATCTCAAAATCATATTCACTTATATCCTCTAACGTTCTTGCCAAACGACTATCAATCATCTTCATGCTATGCAGGTAGACCAAAGGACGATGGTCTGTATAGAGGATAAAATTACGACCTAATAAAAATGGCCTAAATGCCTTTATACCCCACCTTAATGCAGTTAACTCACGTTCTATGGTCGAATACCGTTTTTCGGCAGGTGAAAATGCATGTGAATCGTAAGCTATTATCCTGTCCACCCCATCTTGCTTTTGACACAGACTAGCACCCATTCCCACACCACTTGCATCGACATATAATTCCATTCGTTCCGCACCTTCAGAAAAATCGGGGAAAGCTAACGATACAGCATCTCTCATACGTACCTTTAACTCCTCAAATGCACTTAATCGTTCCTCCGTCCATTCAATCACTTCTTTCCCCTTTCTACCAGTAATTTCACACAACGGTGCTGAGATACCAGAGCAATTTTGAATGAATTTTCTTTGAAAATTAATCAATCCCAAAAACCGACGCAAGTCACTCACCGTTTTTGGTCGTTCAAAATTAGTGACTTTATCCACATACTCAGGCAATTTAGATAAACCGTTCCGTCCTACCATGTGACCCAAAAATTTAATTTCTTCCTTCACCCATTGGCATTTACTTGGTTTGACCTTCATTCCCGCTTCTTCCAAGCGCGTTAATACTTTGTCCAACAACTCAATATGCTCACTCAAGGACTCGGACATAACCAAAATATCATCAATATACACTACCACCCGCGACCACGGCAAACCATTCAAAACTCTCTGCATTTCTCTTTGAAACCCACTTGGTGCCGTTTTTAGACCAAAACTCAAACTTTTAAATCTATATTGACCACTTACAGTTGAAAACGCAGTGAAATCGCGACTTTCCTCTTCTACAGGCATCTGGTAATAACCGCGAAGCAAATCCATGGAAGTGAAATACTTCATACCATGCAACCCAAACACCGCTTCACTCAAATTAGGCATAGGAAATCTATCTGCTTTAGTAACCACGTTCAGTTTTCTATAATCTACACATAATCGTATAGACCCATCCTTTTTACGAACTGGCACGATAGGAGAACTCCATTCAGAAGCACAGGGCTCCACAATGTCACGCATACATAACTCTCTAACCTGCTTTTCAACCTCCTCATTCATTTCTCTATTAAATCTACGTGGTCGCTGGTATATCGGAGTGTAATCATTCAATACAATCTTATATGGAGTCATACGTGCGCGCCCAATATCCGAGTCACTTTTACTAAAAACATTCCTGTGTTTCCATAACACACCCCAAACGACCTGTCGCTCTTGCTCATTAATTACATCAGACAAAGACACTTTACTCTGAAGGGATTCTTCATCCATTCCTTACAATCATTCATTCCACCTGCTTCATGTACTAACGTGTTCACCGCGTAAGTAAATTCTTTATCGAGCTCTTCCAACTTTGCATTATCAACCATTGAATACGCAGTCGTAATCCTTGCATTTTCTTTTAATCCTAATTTACCAGGTATCAACTTTCTCACTAAAATAAAACTTCACTTTCCCAGTTAATCAAGCCAGGCCAAACTCTCAATAACTTATCAAACTTCGATTCACAGAGTCACCATCGACAAACAACACATCATCGTCGTCCCTTTCACATTCCCCACAACATTCCCGTGGTTTAAAACTATTATGAGGCCTCCTAACTTTAACTCTAATCCATTTATCCTCTTCCAGTATCACGTTCTCAGCCATACAAATTGGAACATAAGAGACCATTCTCAAACATTTATTCACATTCACACCCACATACAGCTCCTCTTGCTCATCATTTTCATTAGCCCTTTTAAAGCATCTTCTACCCACATTAAGTTTAATTTTATTTTTAACCAGGAAATCAATCCCAAGAATTACTGGTTGACCAGAATTGTTAACTACCAAAAATTCACTCTCTCCATAATTCACACCATGTATCATCACATTCACTCGAACCTTCTTTGTCACTAATATACCCTCACTTTCCACCCCAACTCCATGCAGCCTTATCTTGCATTCTTCCATACACAACTCAGGTAAACTCGTGGCAAGGTTAGTATCCATCACACCCATTTGTGCTCCCGAATCAATCATTGCCACCACCCCAACTCCATTCAAATGAACTACCAATTCCATCAAGTCTTGTGCCTCAAGCTCTTGATTATTGCTTTTAGTCATCCCCATAGCAAACACCACCGTACTGTCAACTTTACTTTCTACTTTACACTTCCGACGTACTACCTGCGGCAAAGATATTTGCTCCCTTACCTGCCCCCTTTCACCCATCTGCTCACTTGAAACAAATTCAGCAGCCTCGGGATTCAAATTTAAAATCTTATTGCCTGCATCCTCACTTTCCAGCGCCTCTATCAACAGCCCCGACTCGTAATTACCAGAGCCGGGGCTAATTAGTTTCCCTTATTACCGTCGATCGACTTTTTCCCTTTCACATTCTCACGTGCATTCTCGAGCATAGGACATCTAGATATGACATGCCCTTCCTCCTCACACAAATAACATTTAGGTTTCTTTCCCTGGCCTTGTGGTCTTTTCCCATAAAAATCACCCCTAACATTACAGTCACTCACCATGTGCTGGTCACTCCCACACGCGCAGTGGCGGTTCCTCATATGGGCAATATGGGCAGCCGCACAGGGCGGCATTTGTGGAGGGGCGGCATGAGCGCCTGCAAAAAAAATAAGAATAAAAATAAGAATAAATAAATAAAGAAATAAATAAAAATAAAAAATAAAATAAAATAAATAATAAAAGATCAATAAATATATTTTTATTAATAAAAAACCATCTATTGCATTTTCCATAAACCTTCCCATAAAAGACCTAAACAATGCAAAATGCTTCCAGATTAATATTATTGGGAATAAAGGCCCATACTTTAACATATGTAATGTTATTTTTCTGGGTTTGGTTAAATAGTGAAATGTATATTATTTATTACAGAACGAATCTTCACACTAAGCCACTAAGGTCTGTCAAATAACCGCAAATGGATAAGAAGAGGTCAAAGCTATCAGGTGCTCAGTTTAGAAAAAAGAGGAAAGAAGAAGAGGAGAAACGAGCAAAAGATAAAGGTATAGAGCTATGTCATCTACTCTTCACTGCTATATTGCACTGCTATTTTGTGATATAGCTTTCTGAGTCATTTGAAGTGTACTATTATGTATATAATTAGCCATTAACCAAGGAGGTTGTATTATTCATTTGTTTCCTATTCTAAAAGTTTAATAAATTGTGCTTAATAACATGTTAAATTAATTGTACTAGCCTATTCATGCATTGGTCTGTTATGTTCTATTTTACTATTTGCAGGGGCACTTTTGAAATATTTTGGAACACCCTCTGCCACTAGCCAGGATGAGAAGCCGTCTACTTCTGCCATTATTGAGGCTGAGGAGCCATCTACCTCCTCAGCCTCACATATGTCTCCACAAATGCAGTCTGATCCTGAGGATGAAGACCCATTTGCTTCTACTTCTCCCC
The DNA here is from genome assembly GCA_023014485.1 of Bathynomus jamesi. Classification (NCBI taxonomy): domain Eukaryota; kingdom Metazoa; phylum Arthropoda; class Malacostraca; order Isopoda; family Cirolanidae; genus Bathynomus; species Bathynomus jamesi. The sequence continues at coordinate 952,559 of JAJOZX010000868.1, forward strand.
GGCAGGACTCTTCAGGTGAGTTTGTGTGCACATATGTCTGTGAGTGTGTGCGTGTGTGTGTATGTGTATGTGTGTGCATCCCTGCAAAGCATTTTGCAAACAGTTATAAATTATAATGTTATTATCACTGGGTCTGGGTTACTGGGTATGTGTGGTGTTTCACCACCATAATTCCATAACACCACCACCATAACAAAGTGCTGTGAATAATGTGTTATCTAACTTAGGTGTGTATACTAATGAGTAATGCTCTTGTTCTTTCTATTAGAAAGGCCTGGAGCAGAATTGCCTCCTGAGGATGAGTCTCTGTCCACCGACCCTGCTAACTGGCCTTCAGTTCTGACTGAGAGAATTCGGACACAACTGGTTTCCAGGGGACCAAGTCAAGTACCATCTGACTTTGTATTCCCTAGAAACGACAGTGACGGAAGAAGTTTCCACCATCAATACTTCAGGAAGTCATTGGTTAGTGGGGAAAATATAACCAGAAGTTGGTTGGTCTATTCCTTAAAAAACAACAGCCTTTTCTGTTTCTGTTGTACATTATTTTCCAAGAGGAAAATAAATTTAACAAGTTTGGGACTCTCGGACTGGAAGCATGCAAGCTCATTGCTCACATCACATGACAACAGTTCAGAACACCTAAATTCTATGAAAATCTGGAAAGAACTGGCAGTGAGGATGAGAAAGGGGGAGACCATTGACAAGCAGGAGATGGCACTTCTGGAGGCTGAGAAGTTGAGATGGAGAGCGGTGCTGACACGTCTCACTGCTATTGTGCATTCTCTGGCAGTTAGGAATTTGGCACTAAGGGGACATACAGAAAAATTGTTCTCACCATCAAATGGCAATTTTCTGAAAGAAGTTGAACTGATGGCACAATTTGATCCTATAATGCAAGAGCACATTAACCGTGTCCAAAAAGGGACCTCCAGTCACACCAGCTACCTCGGCCACCACATACAAAACGAACTCATTGATTTGTCGAGCAGCAAGACCATTTCAGCAATGGTGAGCGACATCAAACAATCAAAGTTTTTTTCAATAATTCTAGATTGCACTCCAGATATCAGCCACACTGAACAGTTGTCAGTTGTGATTCGGGTTGTGTCACTGGAGGGGAAGCCCCATATAAAGGAACATTTCATGGGGTTTTTGGAGGCAGAGGAGTCCACTGGTCAACATTTGGCATCTCTGATTCTGAAGAGACTGGAGGAGCTAAAAGTTCCTTTCATGGACTGTAGAGGACAATCATACGACAACGGGGCCAACATGAGGGGAAAAAACAAGGGTGTTCAATCCAGGCTCCTAGAAATTAATCCCAGAGCTATGTTTGTTCCATGTGGGGCTCATTCTCTGAATTTGCTTGTGGCCGATGCTGCTAAGGGATCTATTGATGCCACAAGTTACTTTGGCATCTTGCAGAAGCTTTACAACTTGTTTTCAGCCTCCACACAACGATGGGCCATTTTAAAAAACATGTGAACATCACATTGAAGATGTGGTCTGATACAAGGTGGGAAAGCAAGATCAAGAGTGTGGAGCCCCTGAGATATCAGGCAGCTGCAGTGAGAGATGCACTGATCGAGGTGAGGGACCACACCAAAGACTCTGTAATAAAGGTCGAGGCTCAATCTCTGTCAGAGGAGGTTGGGTCATACCGCTTCGCCATTTGTTCAGTGGTGTGGCATGACCTGTTGTGCCAAATTCAGCATGTGAGCAAGCAGATGCAGTCTCCTAGCATGCACGTTGATGTTGCAGTAAATCTCCTAAAAAAAACAGAGAGAGGTCTCCGCAATTACAGGGCAACAGGTTTTGTGGCTGCACAAATGGCAGCCACAGATATCTGTGAACAAATGAATGTGGAGGCTGTGTTAAAACAAAAACGGCTGAGGTCCACAAAGCGGCACTTCTCCTATGAAGCATCTGATGAGCCCTTGATTGATGCTTTGAAGAAGCTGGAGGTGACATTTTTCAATGCAGTGGTTGATGCTGCAACATCAGCCATTCAGGAAAGATTTTCCACGTTGGAAATTGTGGGAGAGAAGTTTGGAGTGCTGACACATTTCCAAAATCTCACATTTGAGGAGCTGACAGAACAATGTGTGAACCTTAGTACTACACTACACTTTAAGGGACAATCTGACTTGGATGGCAGAGAGCTTGCACAGGAGCTGAAGAACTTGCCTGACTTGCCATCAAAGACCATATCCTTGCTTGAACTGCTGACATTTATCCATGAAAGGGAGCTCTCTGAAATATATCCAAATTTGTGGACTGCTCTCAGAATTGGTCTTACTCTTCCAGTCACTGTTGCTGAAGCAGAGAGGAGCTTTTCAAAGCTGAAGCTCATCAAATCCTACCTGAGGTCAACTATGTCACAGGAACGCCTTACCGGTCTGGCCATCATCAGTATAAATCATACAATTGCTGAGCAGATTTCATATGATGATTTAATTCATGACTTTGCATCAAGGAAGGTAAGAAGAGTCAGGCTTTAGATGGCAGTTGTGCTGTGGTGCAATTTATTTGTTTCTTGTTCAAAGTGTAGCATAATAATTACCCTCTCTTAAGTGTCTTATTCTATTTATGTGATAGAGCATTTGTACAATTTAGAAATTTGATTCTCTAGTTTATTTATGGCAGTTGTGCAATTTAATTTGTATTTTTCCTGTTCATAGTATCATAATTACATTCTCTTAAGTGAGTTATTCTATTTACGTGATGAAGGATTTGTAAAATTCAGAAATTTGAGTCTTTGTTTTGGTTCTGAAGTTCCAACAATTAGTCCAATAAAAAGTTATTTTGTGAAAGAGTTATGTCTGTCCTTTATTTTGGGGGGATTCGAATGTGTGTGTGTTGGCGAACGGGGGGGGGGGCGCTGAAGGTGAGGTTCGCCCAGGGCGTCATGTAAGCTAGGACCGCCACTGCACACGCGAAACACCAACCATTCAGCCTCCAACAATTTTTCTTCACATGCCCAGATCTACGACAGAAATGACACACCACCACCCTCTTCTCACCTTGTGCGCCTGTTCCTGACACGTCATTCATCCAAGGCCTATTTTGTCCATGCATCCATTGTTGACCTTGCTCATGCATCCATGGTTTACCCTGCCTAACCGCACCAGCATACGGCATTCGAGAATCCTCATTCATGTTCATAGCACTCTCAGGAAAGGCAGTCCAGACCGGAATAGCATCATCCTTACGTACCACCTTCTCTTCTTCCTCAAGCTCGTCTTCATCTAGAGCCCACCTTACCATATCCTTCCATTTGACGTTGGCACTCTCTCTCTCAGTTCCAAGCCTAATTTTAATTCTTCGTGCTAGCTTAGAAGGAACAGACTTCAAAAACTGACCTTTCAAAGTCTCCACGTCGCGTTTACCTTCAGGAACTGCTGCCTCGTAAGTTGTTTGCAATCTTAGGGCAAAATCACTGTAGCGTTCTCCTTTCTTGATTTCCATACGCCAAAACTCTCTCTGTAACTCAGTCTGCTCGTTATCTCTCTCTTCCTTACACCAGTTCTTAAGGCGGGCTATGATGGTCGTATAAGAGACTTTCGGGCGATACACACTGTAATAGGTTTTTAAAATTGGTCCCTCTAAAAAATTCCTAAGCTCTACTATCCACCTGTTTTTATCCTTACCAAGTTGTTCACCCGCGTACCGTTCGAAATCTTCCATAAATGCATCAAATATTTGAATACGTTCAACACCAAATTTTAATGGTTTAACTGCCTTAACACTCCTAACCTCTTTATCATACCTAAGAATCTCGAGAAGCTCACCAGCTATTACTATTAAAATTCTATTAGTCGCCTCCTGGTGAGAAATTCCAGCCCTTTCTAACTCTAATAACCTTTTCAACCAAAACCTACCACCTTGACCCTGTTGGGACTCTTCAACCTCAGTATCTGTACTACCATCCGTCGTGTACTTACGAGTCTTTGCCGTAGACCCATGCGATACTTTTTTCTTTTGCCTCGTTCGTCGTTCATCAGGCTCCGTGTCACTCTCTTCATACGTATCCTCTCTGACCTGGTACTGCACTTTTTTCCCCGACGTACCTTTTGGCATAGCTCCCTTTTGCTTATACTTCAATGCTTCTGTAACAGACTCTAAGGTAACCACCACACTATCTATATTAACCGATTCGTGACTTAAAGCCTCCTGAAACTTCATTAAATGCATCATTGCCCCACTATCACTCGATTTTTCTCGTTGAAACACTGCCTCTAACGCGCAGGCCTGTTTATTTTCATCACCAGACATAGTTACGAAAATCAGAAAAGGACAATAGAATCAAAGACCTGAACCCTGTAAAAGACCCCCCTAAAATATATAGGCAAAAAGCGTGTAAAAATAACCTTATACAAGAAAAAAAAAAAAATATAAAATACAAACCCAATGTACGAGTATATACGCAATATATATCCCTAAAACAAAAAAACGTAAACAAAAGATTAAATATACACAATTTCACGCAAAAACCAATGAACTTACAGAAAAAAAATACAAAAGCAAATATAAAAACAGATATAAAAAAAACATAAAACGTTGGGCGCCAAATATGTTACCGTGCCGGGTGACTAAGGCTGTCATACAATATTTCTGACCAAATTATACCAAAAACCCGGCAACAGTATCTCGGGATGGGTTACCTTAATAACAGAAGACAACAGGTGCAAAACTAAGGAACAATAAACAGGCTGCTTTCAAAATAAACCTTATAATTATAATTAGTGAAATATATACACGTATTTACAACAATTCATAAATTCAATGAGAGCATAATACTACAGAAACACTGGCTAAATAAATGTTTTCTTTTCCTTTTTAACGCACGCCAGACAACTCCCAGCAGGTCTGCCAAGGTCTAGACCAAATAGTCTTTATCCGGCTAAACACCTCGCACTACGAACTCCTGTGCCGTCGGCCAGTCCTTCGCTGCCGAACGTGCCTAAGAACGTGCACACCTCGTTGGTAGCCCACTACGACTCCTGTGCCGTCGGCCAGTCCTTCGTTGCCGAACGTGCCTAAGAACGTGCACCAGGTAATCCGTTGCAGCGGGAAAATGGCCTGAGGATGACAAACGACCGATCCGTAATGTCGAACGCTGGGTGTGGGGTAGGCCTCCACACACTTGACCATATATATAGTCAACGAAACCAGACCCTGACCTTTGACTCAATCAGAAGGAGAGCACCGATACCCACAACTTGGGCCGAGACGCCTCACTCCTCCGCTCTGGTGGTAACCTTGGCAATCAACCCTTAAATTATGCTCCACTTTCCTTAAAGATTTACAGAAATCCAAAAACTCTCAATTCTCTGACCATAAATGCTTTCTATGCCAGCAGACCACACAATACCAAGATTCCACCAGAGCAGAGTAAAGCTCTGCACGAAACTTCCAGAAGGTTTTTACGAACCACCTACACATTGACCCCAATAATTAATTTTTACTCATTATGTAATACATGAAAACAAAAATACGTTATAAAATCTCTAACACTTGCGTTTCCACTTAGTATACATACTACATAGCAACTCTCAAAAATTTCCCTAAATAGTTACTGTACATAATTAATAAAGCCGAACCAAAAAATACAGAATACAAAAATTAAAAAATAATCTTTACAAAACATGGAAAAATTACCAACACTGTTACAGTATAAAACCCAAAATCGTATAACGCTGACAAGTTTGGATAAATTCTTGATTTGCTTTCTATTTTATAATTGGTTAACTATTTCTGTTTAAACAACTTAATCATTTTCGTAGACTTAATTTAATAATGTAATCTTGTTCATTTTTTTGTATACATTCTCTCTTCGCTGTAAAAGATGAAGTCATGTCCTGCTTAACGTTTAATTTTTAATCTTAAACCTTTCATTTTGGCCCATGTACATGTTTGTTTGTAATTCGTGATGGGAAGGCATATTTCAATTTCCATTTTTAGTTAACTCGGCAGATCATGATAACATCAGATCTGTCAATATGTGGTTTAAAAAATGAAAAAATATGGCTTCCTCTTGTTTAGCAATCTAGGCATTGATACAGCAAAAATATTTGTTTGTCTTTAAATGTTTTGCAAAGTAAATCAGCCTATTGAGAATAAAACAGATCAGCATTAAATAATAATGAGGCAAGGAAAAAATTGGATATAAAAACTCAAAATTTCTCCAATGTTCATTCTGACTAGACTGATCTAACTTAGAGGCTGTAACATTTTAGCAGTAAAATATAGTAAGAAATATCTTTGTCTTCTCCTTCGAGCCTTGCTCTCTTCAAAGAATTTAGTCTTAAATAGAGAGAAATAGTTTCACGATACGTTATAAGAAGAGTCGGGGAACCTTCAGAGAACTTAGTCGTAAATAGGGAAAAATAATTCCCCGATACGTTATGAGAAGAAATCGGAGAGTAGTATAGAAGAAAACTACTGCTATTCCCTATACGGTAGGGTGTATCATGCTCAGGTCGAATATTGAAAAACTTGGAATTTCAAGATTGGCAGTATGTATTCCTATGTAAAATTGAATTTTAAGAGGAGTTCGTCTTCTGCAACTTTTGCGAAAATTCGAATTTAAGTGTTCAAAATCGCACTTTTTTGTCGAAAAATGGGATTTTTGGCCAATTTGAAAGACATGGTAGCCTCAAATGACTTCATATGTTCCATATTGTTCACATACACCCTTAAGCATTTCTAGGGGCAGGCTTGGACCCATTTAAGATCAGCCAAAGTGGTTCATAACCCCTAAAATAACCAAAATGGCCCAAAACTAAGTAATTGTACGATTTTTAGTCCCCTATACACCACATTTCGCGGCTGTGAGTGTGATGGCAGCTGCCTCCACCTTTCCGCAAACTGCTGTGACGTTCAACCTTTTTTTTTGCAATTGCAATTCTTCTTTAATATTTGTATAAGTCCCTCCTCCATCCCCAGCTTGTAATAATATGCTGGTCAACTGAATGTTTTGAGATTTTTTCTTCTGAAAGCATCTTGATTTGTCTAGCAGGTCTTGTAGAGATCTAAAACATGTTCATAATGTCTTGCTTTGACTTGAAAACTGACAACAATTCTCCGTGATCGGTCCTAGTACGAACAAAACCATCTCTTCTCTCTTGCCCATACACTGCATGAGCTGCAGCTGAATGTTCCTGGACTGCTCTTTCACAGCTTTGAGTGTGAACTGAGAAGTTCTCAACTTCAAGTGGAGACCTGAGAAGGTCCTCAACTTCTCCTCTTGACATCTTACAAGAGAAGAGTGGCTCATACAGTTTCTCCTTATTCCAATTAATCAGATTAATTGGAGAAGTGGCATCAACATTCAGTTTAGGGTTTCTATGAGTTCTCAGACTCATGTCTCCATACTCAGACTTATCTCTGATCTTCTTGATCATCTCAACCCCCCGATGCCCTCTCCTCCTCATCCTCACTGCACAGGAGAGAGAAAATGAGGTTCTCACTGTGAGCATGATATGTTCCACGAACTATCACATGAGTGATTATGTTACTGACTTCAGAGGTCTGGCTTCTCAGCAGTCCCAGAGCGGTCACAATATTGTGAGGTCCATACCTCATGTGGTGCTTCACCTTGATCTCAAAATACATCTTGAAGTAGAAGTCCAGGCAGAACTTCAGCAGCACTTCCAGCTTTTTTAACACCTCCCCCTTCAGACCATGCTGCCTCATCCACAGCATCAACAGAGCCTCACCTGTAGTCAGCCAGCGTGACTGATTCAGTGGGCCACACTTCAGACCAGCAACTTCCTTGCTCAAGTCTCCTGTCTTGAGAGCTTTGATCAGTAGGTAGCAGTTCTTCTGGTCAGTGCTAAGGTTCTGTATAATGTCTTCTGGCAGTTCAATTATACCTTCTTCTCCTGGCAGAGCCTTGAAGCTAAAGTTGACAGGTATGTCATTGATCTTCTCCAAACGTTTTCCTATTAGGCCACTGAACCCAGACTTGTGCGTGTAGGGACCATCAAGCTTGATGATCATGTGCCTGAGGCTGAGTTCCTTAATATGCAACTGGCATATCAGCAAGTGACACTTGTGACCTATCAGTCTCTCCAAGTGAGTGATGGCTTCTCCATCAGGTCCTGTGTTTGTGTTGGTGGAGTCACCACCAAGGACCACAATAATATCTTTAGCACCATGAACACTAATCCACTCAAACAGAGCCTGAGCTATCTTCAGTGCAGGTTTCTCATTTTCCTCAGGTTCTTCTGGTGTACAATGGAAGAGATACTTCCCCTCAGGTTCCCAGGTAACACTATATTGCTCTTCAGTTGTAATATCAGGATGGAAGCGGCCAGTTTCTTCATTGTACTTCATGATCTTTGTCTTCTTATCTTGTTTTCCATCAAAGAAAATTCCCTTGATCTCCTCTCCCTCTGTCCTTTTCTCCAGGACCTCCACCGAGGCACCTATTACAGACTGCTTGCCCCTCCACATCCATCTTCATCCTGTCAACAGCTAGATATGCCTTATCAGCAGATAGATGGTCAGCTTTGATGAGATCTTGCAAGAAACCAGTTGCAATGGCTGCTGCAGGAGTGTTTGCCACCTTGAACCTGACTACAGCCGCAGCAGTGCTTGAGATATCCATGTAGTTCCTCCTGGCAGAGGTGGAGACTTTGCCAGTGTTGACACTGGAGCTTGTGCCTAGTGCAGTACTGGAAAAATCTGTGTCAGCAGTAGGAGCTGCTCTGCCTGGAGACTCTTGCAAAGAAGCCACCTCATCTTCATCATCATCACCATCATCAGCTCTAAGCAGTAGCTCCTTTTCTTCTTCCTCTTTTCTGTTTCTCTTCTCAGCTGCCTTCTGTTCTTCCTCCTTCCTCTTAGCAGCCTTCACCTGCTTCACTGTTTCCTTCATATCAACAGATGCCATCCGGAAGCCAGAAACTTCTGAGGTTTTGATCCTCTGGTAATGGAGCGACGCTAGCTCTAGCTTTGGAATCTTCTGAGGCAAAGGACAGTCACAGTTAACATGAACTCTAACAGCACAGCCAGAGCAGCCAGATGCTTCAGTTATGTCAAACAATGTATCAAGTTCAGATATTCTCTTCTCTCTCTTTGCAGCCTTCACTCTGCCATTCACTAGGTCAATCATTTCATTCCACCTGATAAGAATCTTCCTGGCACTGGATCTCTCTTGAATGATCACAGGAGGAGTGAACTTGGCATTGCTTTTGCGCCACTCTGCCAGTACCAGTGATGCCAAGTCCTTAGCCAAATCTTGCAGAGGGTACTGAGCTCTCTTCATATCATCCAGAAGCAGCTTCTCTTCCTGGAGGAGGATTCCTCTCTGAAACACAGCTCTCCAGGTTGGAACTTCTGTGGGAAATAACTGCTTGCCTGGACCCACCAGATCACTCAGCTTTGAACCAGAACTTTTTCTGGTCTTTCGTCGTTGCTTAGCCATGGTGGCTACACAATCTTCACCAAGCTTTGTATCTGAAACATAGAAAATTATCACAGTGAAACTCTAGTAGCCTATAACAGCTGGTACAATGTTTTTGTTTGGTAAGAAACCGGTCTGTTACATTTGTACGACAGTGTATATCCTGCACAGCTGTTCTGTACATAACCAGAAAACGAAAAAGTGGAAATTTGAACTCTTAAACGTGATTTTTAGCAAAAGTCCAAGAAAACAAACCCCTCCTAAAATTTAATTTTACATAGGAATACATACTGCCAATCTTGAAATTCGCGCTTCAATGAGCATGATACACCCTACTATACGGTATCAGCTACTCCAAAGTAACAAATCCGTTGCTGCCACCTAACCAGAACCCCCGTCAACTTCGAACCGACCAAGGCCATAGACGGAGGGGTTAACATATATATATATATATGTATAATATATATATATATCGAATATATATATATATATATATATATATATTATATATATATATATATATATATATCTCGAATATATATATATATATAATATATATATATATATATATATATATATATATATATATATATATTATATACATATATACAGTATATATATATATATATATATATAGATGAACAATGAATAATTCCTATATTCCTATATTCTTATATATTTTTATTCATATAATCCTTATATTCATATATATTTATATGCTCATATTCAATTTTACATATAGAGTCCAATCTCGCATAGCGCTGACACAAGTTCGGATAAAATTTTGATTTGCTTTTTATTTTATTTTTGCTGAATGATTGGTTTATTATCTATTTTTAAATTACTTCATCATTTTTTTAGATTTGGCTTAATAATGCACTCTTGTTAAATTCTGCAATGTTAATTTTCTGTATACATTCTCTCTTCGTTATAAAAGATGAAGTCATGTCTTGCTTAACTTTTAATTTTTAAATCTTAAGCATTTAATTTTTGCTCATATGCATGTTTAATTGTAATTCATAATAAAATGCATATTTCAATTTCCATTTTTAGTTAACTCGGCAGATCATGATAACATCAGTTCTGTCAATATGCGGGTTAAACAAAAATATGACTTCTTCATCTTCAAATATCTTGCTTATCTGTCTAGACATTGCTACAGCTAAAATATTTACCTTATCTTCAAATATTTTGTAAAATAATTCAGCCTATTGATAATAAAGAACAAAACAGGTCAGCAATAATGATGTTACTTAAAAATTAGCATATAGACTTATAAAATTTCTCCAGTGTTCATTCTGATTTGTCTAATTAACTTAGAGGGTGGACATTACCTGTAACAGTTTAGCAGTAAACTACAGTAAGAGAATATCTTTGTCTTCTTCTTTGAGCCTTGCTCTCTTCAGAGAACTTAGTCTTACAGAAAAATAATTTCCCGATACGCTACAAGAAGAATCGGAAAACCTTCAGAGAATTTAGTAAGCTCCACAGAATCCTCCGATCCACTACAAGAAGAAATCGGACAGTAGTATAAGATAAACTACTGCGATTCCCTATATGGTACCAGGTACTCCAGAGTAACAAATCCGTTGCTGCCAACTAACGAGAACCCCCGTCAACTTTGAACCACCCAAGGCCATAGACCAGTGGTCTGGGAACATGGGTAAATTACCCAAATGGGGTAAATTTAAAACTTTTGGGGATAATGCGTGCGGTATGAGAGACACTTTGTGCTGATATTTTTTTCATATATTTTTATTTTATTTTGTTACATAAATGTGGCGTTATTCTAAATTTTAGAATATTACGAATTTACGTCCTGATTACGTCCTCAAATATATTTTGGGGTAATACCCAAAAAAGTTCGCCGACCACTGCCATAGACGGAGGGGTTAACAACTAGCGACCTTTGCAACCAGGATTCTTCCAGTCTTCTAAACCCTGGAACTAGAACCAACACTCAGTTGGTCGTCGTGTCACGACTTCCAGTTCTTCACGTCTATCATTCGACCGGTGTGTCACGACTCCAAGTTCTCCACGCCCATTCTTCGTCCAGAAACAAGTGGCCAGCAAGACTCGTCTTCAGGACACGTCTTCAAGGATTTCGCTGTAGGAATCTTGTTAAGTCCAGATCCTTTTTTCAAATTAATTACTAAACATTTGAGAAGTCAGTATACTGTAATTTACAGTTAATAATTAGTATCAAGCCAAAATTAACACAAAACACAGTGAATGTTTCATACACCAGTGATACATTTCTTTTTATTGAAACCGAGTTATTATTTCCACTATTATACTGTAGTTAGCATAGGATAATTTTATTTAGTGTGCCAAATATAATATTACCGTACATTCACGTACATTCGAGTGAAATTTTGTTTACATTTTTTTTATTATTTTGTTCACAATTTTTTCAAAATTTTCCCTAGTTAGGAAAATTGTTGTGCATTTATTTGTGTATTTCTTAGATAGAGTAGCTAGGAAAACCACTCAAGTGATCATTCCATAGATCAAGATTGTTTAAGCAGACCAAATTAGCATACATTAACAGTACCTTCACATGTGGGCGATTCAAACGGTGCGCTTTCTGACATTGAAAATTCCCCTACACCCATTTTTCCACCTACCACGCACCCTTCAAACATATTTCAAAACACGCAAACTTCAGATCAAGCACAAACCATCATGTCTCAAACCGCTCCCCCAGCATACATTAACTTAGGTAAACTTGTAAACCTTCCCCATACTGTCCTAATTTTTAAGGGAACCCTAGATAATAACTTCGTTGAACAGCGCGTAAGACCTTGGATTGAGTCTCTAGAACAGCATTTCTTACGTGAAAACATCACAAGTGATAATATAAAGATTAGGGAAGCTAAAAGTTTTATTGACCCTAAAGAGGGGAATGCCCACGATACAGTTACATACGTCCCATCCATTAGCGAAGCTACAACTTGACCCAGTTTAAAAAAAACATTTATTAGAATTTTTCAAAGAAATAACACTCGCACAACCTTTGGTCACATTAGAAGCCGTCTTCCAAGCTGAATGGAAGAAAGCAGAGCACGAACATTTAAATAATTTTATTAGAAGAACACATAAACTCGTAGGAGAAGCCCTCCGAGCCGCAGAAAATGCATGCGACATTACATTCACTTGAAAACAAAGAAACCTAATAGTAGCAGCATCCATTTACCAAAACCTACCCGTAGCACCTAAAAAGAAATTTCAAAAGTGTCTAAATATTGGCAAACCAGTAAGTGAAGCCATAAATAAAACAAGGGAACATTACCCAGACTTAGCGAGCCAGAACTAAAGGAAGGGTAGAGAAACCCCCATACAGGGCGTAAGCAGGGGGGAGCTGAGGGTGCTAAAGCTCCCCCCGGAATGTTGAAGTCGGACAAAAAGTTAAGAGTTCCAGAAAACCTACGAAAAATCACGACGCTTAGACTAAGGAGGACCAAGTGAGGTGTGTTTAATTGACCAAATCTTAATACAAAGTGACGTTCAATATATATTTGCTGAACATCTCAACAAAAGTTTTCTTTGTTTTCGAGCCAGTTCATCAATAACGTTCTCGGGACCTAACTCAACAGTTCGATGAATATTCAGAAGACTAATGAATTAATGTATCTTAAACAAATAAAACATCAACTGAAAAAAAGTTGAAACATGTAGCAATCCCACTTCCACCCTCTCTTGATTGGTATACTGAACCATCTGGATATTTTCTTTCTTGAAATATGTAAAACTGACATTAGAAATGTGTTTGTTTCACTTTAAAAATATAATGTCTATTTTCCCTATGAGTCCAGACACTATTGTTTTACTGTGTTAAGTAAATGCCCAGTTAGGTCAACTCTACGCCCTTGACGATTGGTTAGGTTAAGTCATCATATTTTCGTTAGTTTTAACGAAAAAAATGACTTAACCTAACCAACTGTCAAGGGCGTACAACTGAAAAAAACAAATTGTTGGTGCTATAAAGGAAAAGTTCCAATTTTTTGGCTATTGTTTACTGACACGTATTTATTTTATAAATTACTATTTTACCCGTGAGCATCTGGAGTCGTTATTATTATTTTCTTATTAATACTAGTAGTAGCACTTTAACCAAGCACTTTAGCCAAGCACTTTAACTGGTGCTTGGCTACAAGTTGTAGCCAAGCACCAGTTAAAGTTTGAAACCACCCTCTTACACGCGTATTCGTACTCAAACACTAAACTCTATTTATATTATTAACTGTGAATTGATAGTTCACATTTATACTAGTATTGTGCCTTTGTGCTGTCGGTCGTCCTAGTACCTTATATTTATATTAGTAGTGGGCGATCGTGCTGCCGGTGGCCCCTATACCTTATATTTATATTAGTATTGTGCCAGTGTGCTGCCGGTGACCTCTAAAGTTTATAGTGTGACGTCACACCATTATCATTATTATTATTATTTTGTTCCCACCCCTCTTTTGATACTTCTTTTGGTAGTACTGACACTCCCCTCCTCCTGTTTGCACTAGCACCCCTCTCTCCATACCCCCACTCGCACCAAATGTATACATACTACTACAATCTCATCCTGCAAGAGAGTTGCTTTCATCTCTTTTCCTGTCCTCATTTACATGGCCGGTCAGGGACTTTGCATAGGAATCTGTGGAGATGTAATTTGCAATGTACTTTGTGAGTGTATAGTACTTGCATATTAGTATAGAGTATAATTAGATAGGTAGTAAATAACCGTAGTCTTTGTGTTCGGTTCTATTGGATATTGGTTACTCTCAGATCGTTTTTTTCGGCTTCTGGTCAGTATTATTTGGTGGTCCGTTGCTGCACTTGGGAATACTGGGATGTGGTCCTTGGTACAATTGTGATTGTTGAATTAAGTGTGGGTGGAGCCTGAGTAAATAGATGGTGTGTATAATATTGCTGGGGTACATGTATCTGAGAATCCGGTCTTTTCTTATTAGCAATGCTAGTTGTTCTTTTATAGTTCTCATTTCTTCTATAAGTATCCTTTATTGATAATGTTGTCATTTGTTTTATTTGAGATTTGAGGGCATCTTTCTCTTATTTTTGTATCCTTTGTGGAAATAAGGACATGCCATATTTTTACTTTTTCGCTCTCTAACTGAATGCCTCAAAGAAAGGTAGAAATAGTAGCAGCTTGTTCCATATCGGCAAGTTCTGTTCCTCGTCATGTGAAAATATTTTTTAGGCTGTTTATACATGCTTCTGGAGCCATATGTAAGTAATCATGTCTTATAGTATTGACGTTTTTGGGTTTCTTTATTATTTCTAATTTATCTTTATATAATTTGTAAAGTTCAGTTTCTCAATTTTGCTCCTGCGCTATTTCGTCCGAGTAGTATAGCCGCAAAAGGGGAGAGTGCAAGAATGTTGCAAGTTATTATGTAATGTTGCAAAGGGGGTGGGGGTTGTTGCAAAGGGGGTGGGGTGTTGCAAAAAAATAAAAAAATTACCCCAAAGGGGGGGTGCTGCAGGTGCAACAAGGAAAACTTGGAGGCGGCGTTATCCCCCAAGAGAAAGGAGAGAAAGGAGGAGGAGAGGTGTTCACCTGGCACGAGCCAAGTGCATATTAAGACTTCAGCCGAGTAGGCGTTGTTTTATAGGCTCCTAATCAGCCAGTTGGCTTAGAAGGCTTGAGTTGCCAGATAGCGCCATGTATTCGCTATATATTTAATCGAAGACTGAGTTGCCAGATACCATTGTATACAATATTATAGACTCCTAATCAGCCAGTTGGCTGTAAATGGCTTGAGTTGCCAGATAGCGCCATGTATTCATTTAATTCTAATCGAAGACTGAGTTGCCAGATACCATTGTATACATTATTATAGACTCCTAATCAGCCAGTTGGCTGTAAATGGCTTGAGTTGCCAGATACCACTTTTTAGCGATACCATTGTATACACTATTATAGACTCCTAATCAGCCAGTTGGCTTAGAAGGTGTAAATGTTGCCAGATACCACTTTTTAGCGATACCATTGTATACATTATTATATTTCTTAAAAGAATACCGGTAGTAGGTTTAGAAGGCGTAACATGATATAATTAAGTAAAACAACATTACATCATTCTGTTTATTATAAATATATAGAAAATAAATATACATTTCAATTGAGGAATATGCATATAATCATAACAGTACAAGAAATATATACACACAATTATGGAGATATATATAAAATAAAATATACATTTCAAATAGAAATAAATATACATTTCAATAATAATAGAAATATGCATATAATCGTACAGGGGAAATATCACGCAAAATATATAAATACATTTCAATAGAAATATGTACATAATCGTACAGGAGAAATATCGCGCAAAATATATAAATACATTTCAATAATAATAGAAATATGCGTATAATCAGTACATGAGAAATATCACGCAAAATATATAATTACATTTCACTTTTATCAGCCAGTTGGCTGTAAATGGCTTGAGTTGCCAGATACCACTTTTTAGCGATACCATTGTATACACTATTATAGACTCCTAATCAGCCAGTTGGCTTAGAAGGTGTAAATGTTGCCAGATACCACTTTTTAGCGATACCATTGTATACATTATTATATTTCTTAAAAGAATACCGGTAGTAGGTTTAGAAGGCGTAACATGATATAATTAAGTAAAACAACATTACATCATTCTGTTTATTATAAATATATAGAAAATAAATATACATTTCAATTGAGGAATATGCATATAATCATAACAGTACAAGAAATATATACACACAATTATGGAGATATATATAAAATAAAATATACATTTCAAATAGAAATAAATATACATTTCAATAATAATAGAAATATGCATATAATCGTACAGGGCAGGGGAAATATCACGCAAAATATATAAATACATTTCAATAGAAATATGTACATAATCGTACAGGAGAAATATCGCGCAAAATATAAAAATACATTTCAATAATAATAGAAATATGCGTATAATCAGTACATGAGAAATATCACGCAAAATATATAATTACATTTCACTTTTTTTCAAAATACTAAACTCGTTCTTAATCGAGTTTACAATTACATCATCATTGCTCTGCATTACGCAGTATATGCGGCTTAATAATATTTCACCGCTTAAAGTATAGGGAAACCTGTATTCGATATGAAGGGCTTTCATATCGTTCAGTACTATTTTTGTTCCCACTTTACAACCGGTTGGTAAGTCATCTTTAAATACGTCTAGAATACAATCAAAAGCACGCACAAAGAGTTCATCGATAGCTACATTATTAAACACAAGTTTATAAACACGCTTTTCCAATCGAGGGTTTATTTCTACCGACTCGAGCTTTTCAATCGTGAACTCACTCAACATAACGGCAATTGAAATAATCTTCTAAATCGTTACGACAACTGCGCGTTATATAAAGAAATAGTTCTTCAGGGTGAACGGTGTAGGTGAGCTCAGCCTTGTACCGATCAATTGCTTTGTACCAAAGTTCATGGTATTTCAAAGAGTCTAAACTTTTTAAATAAACGTCCAGCTCTAGACCATTCTCACCAGTCCTACACTCGGTAAACCCATCGAGCAGAGCGGTGTAGGCGTATTCAAGTACTGTATCAAAATAAAGCATGTCCGTAACACGCGCGTCTAATATAGGTTTCAGCTTGCGGAATCCGACGATTTCAAACATTCTGTCGAGGATGAAACGGTTTCGCGTAGGAATAAGAGCGTTATTATCAGAAGCATTCTTCCACATCAGCCGTATATCAATGCACGGCCGATCGTTATTTATACACAACGTACATACAACGGCGTATGAGGGTGCGTCACTAATCTGCTCTCTTCTTGTACCTACGTTAGCAGGTATTTTATAACGATCTTCACTCCACCTCTCAACTATCACGAAGATTCTATTCATCTCCTCGATACTTAAATAAACCCGTTTGTTTGTCGGTCTACATTCCGTTTCCAGTACATAGCTAATGGTACCGGAATTACGCCTGAACACGCGCAACGATTTCGTCACGGACACATCGTACGAGGTGTTGAGAATGCTGCTCAAAGGAAGTTCCATCGTATTCGAGGAGCGCACGTCCACTCGGCTCAAGCTCTGAGATAACTATGAGCCGTGTGAGGCACGCAGGTAGGCAGGAACGGTTCGACGGGGGCTGACTCGATGATACGTGAATGGGCTTGTTCGTATGATCCGCGAGTCGAGTTGTTGTACATATTTGTTTTTCCGGAATTAATTTCATCACTACCAGCCTACGCACCAGACAATTTTGGATAAGAACTAGGAACATTTTATGTTTTACTAAACATCTCCACACTCCGGCGCACTATTTGAGAGGAACATATGTTCATATTTTTCCTTTCTGCCCATCAAACGATACTCGTCTCTAAACTCTGTTAAAAATTCACGCAGGGCACTAGCCACAACCTCACTACGAACCTCATCATGATATACGTTAATATAGTGATAAAAATACTTAAGATTGTCCATGATCACGAGATTCACATTTTCAGTCGTAGGGTATGAGTAATCGACATGGTGTAGCATGACGTAATACCGCTTGTCACACCACCCATCAGCAAGACTCATTATCCATACCTGCTGCTTCTCTTCTGCACGCGTTGTTTCTTTTACTTCACGGTGTATGTGAGACTTTATAAAGTTTAGCTCTGCAGTATACTTCAGCACAACGTCTGTGCAACGAAAGCCTTCAACGGTCTCACCAGAACATCCGTAGAGTATTTGTACATCTTGGAACTTCGCACAATCCAATGTGTTTTTAAAAGAGCATAGGAGGGAGGAATATGAAGTTTTTCGGTATCCACCACATCCTGGCACTTTACTGAATACCATTTCGTAAACGTTGTGCAAGCAATATTAAAGGTAGCCATTTGAATACACGTCTGATCTGAATACACGTCTGATCTCTCGGGCTTACTGCAGTCGACTGACCACGCAGGGACTCCCAGGTAGTAGCATGACTCACGGTCTTACAGTGGGCGGAGCTTAGAACTTTCACCTGCACACACACACACACACAAAGGAGAAAGTGAAACGCTATTTGAAACATGATTTATTTAATAAACGAGATATTCAAGTTATATATATTTACAAATACGATTTAATAAACGAGATAGTCAAGTTATATATATATTTACAAATACGTGTAATAAATCAATATATATATATATATTTTACAAATACGATTTAATAAACGAGATATTCAAGTTATATATATTTACAAATACGTGTAATAAATCAATAGATACGATTATATACAAGACGTGTGAGTTAACAATAGAAGCATCATTGGTATCCAAAGGGTACGGTATCATAGGTACCAGGTAACTGGTAACGTTTCCTATAGGTGTTACGGCACACCTTCGTAGCCCTAAGTTCCTTCACGCCCCCCAGCTTCTGCGCCCGAAAATTGTGGGTGCCTACAATTAGTTGGGGTGGTTGTTCATCATCGTCCAAACATACTAGATCCTTCAACGATTCAAAGTTAACAACCTGCCGATTCGCATGGTTGAGCGTAATACCCTTTGCCTTCACGATATATTTCATTTCCTCCCCCACCCTGAAACGTACCCCATAAGTCTTAGGTCCTGTTGAGACAAAAGAGTCGGCGTATGCGTTGTCCCCATACTCATCCTTGATCTCATCAGTGAGCTCGCCGAGGAACTCCCCAATAGCGGGCATGTATTCACCCTCCCTCTCTGTGAATATCACGCTATCTGTATCGGCATACAATACTCTCCGCCCAAGAGAATGCAATAGACCCCAAAGTTTTATACGGGCGTAGGCTGTTGTGAAGCTGGCCACAGGTATGTTTGTAACCCTTGAGGTATCTGTGGCAAATTCAGTGTTGTTGTACTTTATTACGTAAGTATTACCTACATTTACGATCTCCATGACCTCTTTATCGGGGGCATTGGCATAATCCCAGATATCGCTATAACTTTGTGCCAAATGAATGCTCCCTCTGCCGGTATTCTGCGCAAATTTTCCCCATAGACTGTTTAGACTACCGCGGTCGCGGTAACGTTGAATATAGGCAGACTTTTCATCTTCGGTATCAACTCCTCGCGGATACCCTGATGCCTCAACCTTATCCTTCAAAAAGGTGTTTATATATGGTGTGAAAAGGTTGGGTAGCTTCTGAAACCTCCACACCTCATGTATCTTCATATTCTATAGCCATGGCGTACGGCTAGGGACAACTCAGGACTTGTATATACGCCTCTGATCTTACGCTGGTGGGGTATATGGGTACAATCGCCGCTATCCTCTTCCGCGCACTTCACGCACAGGGGAAACATGAGCTTGTCGTCGATAACGACAGGTAAGGTTGGCATCCATAAATTGCGTAGGGGGAGTACGTCTACGAAAGAGAGCCCAAAGTAACGATCATTCAAATTTTTTGAAAATTCATTGATGGAGGGTGGGCTAGGTCCCACCAGTTTCTCAGGAGCGCCCACGGGGTACGGATTGCTCTTCATCACGTATGGGTATAAAGAACAGAAATCGTAGTAATGGAGATTCACGCCCTCCGTAGGTGGAAAGTATAGTCTGAAAGGATTTGTACGTCCTCCAAACAAGCTATCACCACATTTGAGAGGATCCAGCACCATTGAACGCTTGATCGTTTTTATTTCCTCACGGTACACCTCGTCTGTCTCCATCCGTGCATCATATTCATGCTCCCACAAGACTTTGTGAGTGAACTGTGATCCTATAAGTTGATCGCGGGTGCGGGTTGATGCGAGACAGTCGGCAGGAGACCTACCGTGGATATCTCCGGCGATTCCGCACTCAGGACGGGGGCATCCATGCCACCAGCAACCGTTAAAGGAGTACACACTCTTCACACCAGTGACACGGTTTTCACTTAACCCATCAACCCAAAAAACACGTCCATTAATCTTAATGGGTACTTCACCCGTGTTGCGGGCATGCTTTATGTATACACCTGTCTGTTGCTGTAGGTGTATGAGCCAGTAAATAGCCTTGTGCCCGTAACTGCGGGGTTTGTTTCGGTGAATAATGGCTAAGGTGTCTTTAGGCATGAAGTTATTCTTGAACACCGTAAAACATAATGATGCGATGGTGGTTGCGACTTGCAGTGGATCGCATTTGAAACGGGCTATGTACATCCTTCTAAAGGCCTGGAAACATACTCTAAGCACGCGCACATCATTCACGCAATAACGCTCACATTCATCAGCTATATTATAAGGGTTACTTTCATTAAAACTGTCGTAGTATCGATCAAAGTCTTCACGTTCATCCATACAGTCAAAATAATGTTTGGGGGGGGTAGTGGGCCTACATAGTTTAAAGTCTCGCTGGTGAGGAAAGTGTAAGGGAAGTATCCTTTGGAAACTTCAGCTGCTACTCCCATCACCTTGGGTAGCTTTGCTAATTTACAAGGTGTGAATAATAAAGTATCTTTAAATTGTACATTGCCTCTTATCTGCATCTGTATTAATTTGTTGCCTCTTTTCAATGGATCACCTGTAAATATCTCAGAGGATTCGTGTTCAAGCAACTCCTTATAAAGGAACTGCGTGTCAAACTTTGCCCCGTTATGGGGGAGAATATACACAGTCATTTTTTTGAACTTGTCGGCTAACTTGACAATATAGGACACAAATAGTTTCACAGGACTATCGCGGACATTCGTTTTAAAAACGTTTGTCCGTTTACCACATTTGGGGCACTCGTCACATTCGATACCCATACACTCATCACAGATGGTCTGGCTCACAAGTAAATGTGGAATTACCTCTTTGGTTTCAGCGTTCGTATATGTTTCTATATCGTAGTATACAGTTATACAAGGGTTATTTTTAGGCTTAGCATCTTTCATATAACATACATGCCTTACTCCATCCGCCTTATATTCCTCCTGGCATGTAGGACAGTGAATTACGTCACACTTGTGCTTAAATTTCCCCCAATTATCCATTGTGTGAAACATACCACATTCACAGATTCTCATTTTCCTGCACGTGCCAATTGATTTATGGAAATCAAAACAGATATTATTGAAAAATGTGCGTCTACACACATCACAGTCTCTCTTCTCAGCTTCAACTACACGGCTTTCACATTTGGTGCTTTTACACTGCTCACATACCATGTGACATTCTTTACAATGTCTCACTATATCATCCGCAAACTCGAGACACCCCTTACACAAATCATGATGTCTCCCATATTTTCGACTTCTGTCATAACTAGCGTAAAGCCCCCTTATATTACGGATGGGGAGATACGTTGTCCCTGACAATCCTAAAATAAGTAGGGGTCTTGTACGGTCTCTCACACAGCTTTTAAAAACATACACAGTCCTACGACGATCATCCAGCCCAAACACAACTATGCCGACATTCATTTCCTGTTCTACCCTCCTCAGCTCTTCAGGACCCATATTACAGTCAAATTCAAGTTCACAGTCTACAGCTAGTTTACGGGCACGCTCCACGACTGTAGGCAACCAAATTTTTTGAGTTCGTGTATTTTGTACAGTAAACATACGTGCTAAGAGTACTGCTATAAAGCCGCAACCACGATCGACGTTTATATGCTTTCGGTAAATAGTCGGAGAATTGAAGTTAAGAGTATACGGTATGGCACTATGACCCGCAACACGGTATACATGGTCAATATTTACCGTGAAGTTGTCCATATTGAAGGCTATACTACTTTGGGCGGCTTGTATTATACGCCCTAATATATATTCTACATCTTCAGCCGCCAAACGTCTAAATGGCACTATCACCCAATAATCGTCTACATCACCGTCATCTGACTCGAATCCAAAGGACAGACTCGTCCTGACTTCACGCTCGTCACGATTCTGAAGAGCAAACTCTATAATATGCTGTACAACCCGGCGTAACCCGCGCTCAATTCCATTGCTATACATGACTCTAGGGTCGACCCTGACTCTATACCGATTTCTAGTCAAGGCTGGGGTGGGGGCTGCGGAGCGCACCAATTCCAGCGTTATAGCATTCTCAACAGAACGGGGGGCGGCGGATGAATTAGTGGATATATTAGCGGAAGGTGCTGCTGATGGGGGGCCTGTTGCGTAGGAGGTTGAGGGTTGGGGATCTATTATTGTAGACTTAACAGAACGGGGGGCGGCGGATGAATAAGGGGTTATATTAGCGAGAGGTGCTGCTGGGGGGGTTGTTGCGTAAGTGGTTGAGGGTTGGGGATCTATTACCGCTGCAACAGGTGCGTATTTCGGGCGCTTTATACCTGACGTGGGGTTCTCATACCTCCGCTTTGGACGTGCTACCGGTATCGCTGGTGAGGGGTCGTTGGCAGGGGAGGAGATCACAACTACACTGTCGTCGAAGTCATCCGTAATGTCAATGATGGGATGCTCTACCTCATCGTCATTCACGGTTCTGTGGGAGAAGAAATATAAGGAACAGCACTCAAAATTTGTAATATTTTGTAAATGACCCACTTAGGAGTGTGACGTGTTAGAAATGGACTCTGTAGAAAAATTCAGATTCACGAGCCCATCCACATGTATTATATCTGGACCTACAGGATGTGGTAAACTGTGTTTATGCTTAAAATCATTAAAGAAAAGGGAGAGATGTTCTCGAAATTTGTGCATAAAGTTATATGGTGCTATTCGACGTATCAATCAGTGTTCAACGAGTACCAAGATGATATTTTGTTCCACAAAGGCGTATATGACGTTAATTCGTTAAAGGGAAATGAACATACAATCATTGTAATTGACGATCTCATGTTGGAGATGGATAAAACGTTTGCCGAGACATTTACAGTATTCTCCCACCATCTTAACATAAGCGTGTTCTTCATCAACCAGAATCTATTTTTCAAAAATAGATACATGAGCGATGTGTCGTTAAATACGCAATATCTAGTCTTATTCGCGCAACGTTGAGATGTATCACAAATTGGGGTATTAGCCAATCAAATGTTCCCGAATCAGCGTTAGGAGTTTTTGGAAGTTTATAAAGAAGCTACAAGCACGCGTTACGGATATTTGCTTTGCGACCTTCATCCGCGAAACACGTTTAGAGTGCTTCTGCGAACGAATATATTTCCAAACGAGCCTGAAACGGTGTATATTCCAGAATGACAAAGAGACTAAAGAAATATCGTGAATTAATAAAAATCTATCATCGACTGCCCCGGGCAATGCAGCAGATGTTTATTAAAAATATCGACGCCGACTTTTTAAAATGCATCTGTGAAATCTGTCTTAACGTTATAAATTGCAATGTATCAATGAAAACCCATCAGAAGGCTCGCCTACGCCGCTACAAGAACATAATACGTGCACTCGCTCGTAAAAGTCAAACTGTAGCGAAGAAAAAAGCAATTATTGTACAAACAGGAGGGTCATTTCTCCCCATCTTATTTTCAGTTTTGGGTCCTTTACTGACTAGATTAATATAATGAAGAAAGTGGTAGTGATTCCCCACGAGGTGTACGCTTCACTGCAAAGGAATCCAGACAATCTAGATCCCCGTAAAAGCAGACTTAAAAGAATGGAAAGCGAATTGTTAGCCCTATTAAACAGTGAAAAAACACCTGATGAGAAAAGAATCTTATACCAAGAAGCTCTGCAGAAATTTCTTCACGAGTACGAAAATTATAAGAGCCCTACAGAGATTCCTGTGGTTATTAGGCACAGCACGGGGGACGATGGACATGGCGACATAGGATCTGTGCCCGACGATACAGCTGACCAACCAAAAAGATTAGCCACACAACATATCGAACATGTATTAAAAAATACCCTCCCACTTACATTGAGGAGTAAAGGCTTAAGTCTTTATAATCTATGAATGAGGATCCGCCATACAATGGACCGATACAGGGGAGATCATTGTGGAAGGATCAAAGGTACAGGGATCGAATATCGTAGACATTGTCCATGATCTGGTGAGAAAGTGGGATAGGCCATCACCATCAGGATGGAAGCATATTAAAGCAAGACTACAACAAATAAATGTCCCTAAAACGTTGATAGGAAATCTGAACAGGTTAAAAGACTTGGAACATGCAACGCTGTGACACAATTGAAGGCGCCGTCACCCCCGGCGGTAACACCTTTGAAGAGGAGCAAGAAGAGGTTAAACCAACCCTACCCACGTGCCTCTAAAATACGCAAATGGCTAACGTATTAACTAAACGCTATTATGACATTTCTACCCATCCTCTTACGGCGGCGTAGATAGACTGTACAGAAGTGTTTACGGAGTAGGAAAAAAAGATGTTGAAAGATTTTTGAGGGAGCAGGACGCTTATACGCTTCATAAGCCTGTGAGAAAAAGGTTTAAAACAGCCAAGACAACGGCTTCCTCGATTGATTCTATTTGGCAAGCAGATTTAACAGACATGCAAAGATATTCTGTGTATAACGATGGTTACCGCTACATTCTATTCATAATAGACGTATTCTCTAGATATCTGTGGCTAGTTCCTCTGAAAAATAAATCACCTGAAACAGTTGCTAAAGCCACCAAAACGCTAATGTTAAAAGAAAACAGGGTTCCTGGCTATTTTTGTACGGATATGGGGAAGGAATTTATAGGCCGTGCTTTTCAGAACATGTTGACAGAGTTTAATATCAGCTATTACACAACCAATTCTATACATAAGGCTTCTTTAGCTGAAAGAGTTCAGCGCACCATAAAGGAACGCATGCACCGTTATTTTACACATAAAAACACATACAGATTTCTAGACATTCTGGAATCATTGGCATCATCCTACAACCGCTCACACCATCGCACGATTGGGACAACACCTAACGAAGTTTTAGAAAGAGGTACGCTCCCGAGAAGAGATGGATCACCACCACCACCACCACCACACTCTGCGCGCTTCAAAATCAATGATTATGTAAGGCTGTCGCGTTCGGGGAATAAATTCGCAAAGGGTTTTGAGCAAGGATGGACACGCGAGATTTTTAAAGTTAGGGCTGAGACCTAAAGGTGAGATAATGATGTATTACATTGAAGATTTGAATGGGGAAGAAATCTCAGGAGGCTTTTACCGCGAGGAATTGCAGAAAGTTGCGTTTAATTTAGAAAAAAATGTGTTTAAAATTGAGAAAATTTTAGGAAGCAAAGGTTCAGGAAGAGAAAAATGTACCTGGTGAAATGGCTAGGGTACCCAGAAAGCTTCAACACCTATATAAAAGCTGATGCAATAATGAAGCTTAAATAGTATGCAACATGGCTCCTAACCATTTCTACGTCACACTCCCGTCCTCCTCGTCCCTGTCTGTACACCCTAACAACACACTAGCCAACTTTGTAACAGAACTCCAGCACATTGAATTGGGTCGTGATTCGTATGAGGTGGGGATATGCGAAATTCAGCTGGACACCATCTTTTTAAATATTGAACATAAAGAAACCGTTTTTACGATTCTTAGAGACATTGACGAGTGTGAAAAAGCTGGGGTAGCTATGGATGAAACTATGCGTATCGCTCGGACTAAGATTGCACGGTATTACAGTACAGAAGTAAGACTAGGACCGGGTCAATATGGTTCGGCCGAGGATGTTGTGAGAGGCTTAAACGTAAGTTTAAGAAACTCAAACCTTACGAATGATTTAGTATACGAAATCGTAAACAACCCTGCACATACACTAATCCTAAAATCAAAGACTAACAGACGTATTAAAGACCATAGAAAGTTCCAAATTCTAGCCAATGGCCGATATAGCGCAGCCTTCCAAAGAGACACATTTCACGAGACACAGCATGACTTGTCCAGATTAATGTATCAATTGAAGATGGAGAAATTGGCTGAAAGGTCCCCAGACATGTGCTATATTTACAGTAATATAGTGGAGCACCAGTTTGTTGGGGATACCCAGGCACGCCTGCTGCGCATTGCTCACATCCCCAACCATAGAGGAAGGAGTTTGAGTATTACATATGACAGACCCCATTATGTGAATGTCGCAACTAATTTAATAACCAATATCTCAATATATATAAGAACGATTGAGGGTGAAAACTTCCCATTCGGTAACGGGAGCTTAACAGTGAAGCTACACTTTCGACGCACTGAGTTATAATGGATAGAAAGCCTTTCACCGTCTATCGAGGGTGCGATACCAGCGCGGTAGTGGACTTGGGTCCATTTTTTCATCCATACTACGTACGGCTGTTCCTTTGCTGAAGAGGGGTGCCAGATACCTTGGAAGGAAAGCGCTACAATCAGGTATTAACACTGCAGAAGACATATTGGCCGGGGCTAAACCTAAAGAGGCTCTAAAAAAACATTTAAAGCGTACACGGGACGAAATCATCAAAGATGCAAAGAGAAAAATGCGTGGTGGCGGGAAGAAGCGGGCTGCCCGGAAGAAGAAGGGGTCACGTGGTATTAAACGTAAAAGGCTATCAAAAAAGAAGTGCTGTAAGCGAATGAAACCTATGGTTGACCACTTTTTTGACTGATATAAGCTAAGGACATTGATCTCATGAATCATAGTTTGTTTACCACTTGTCGAGAGAGGAGTCACTATTTCGCCATGGCACGCTTCATCCACCCATGTAGTTCACAATGCTGTAAATCGGAGCTGTCCCTTTTTGAGCTACCTAACCCAAGTTTCTATTGAGCACAGTGACTTTATTACAATTAACCCTTTAAACACAATTAGTTCCCCGAGTGCACCTATAGAATTCGTGATACCCAGCTCAGGTCCTTACTTTTTTGATCCAAGCTGTGTGCACATGTACGCTAAGCTACGTATAGCCCATTCTGATGGAACGGTCTGCGATGACAAATATGCTGTATACCCTGAAACAAACTTTCTGCACTCCATATTCAACCAGTGTGACGTATATTTAAATCAGACCAACATATCGGCAGGCACGGGGTACTATCATCTACGAGCCTATCTGGAAAATGTCCTCAACTTTTCCAAAGAAGCGAAGGCTACCTTTTTAAGTGCCGAGGGATATTATCAAACTAAAGATGAAAATAGTATAAAGGACAAATTTAAAAATTCTAAAAAGAAAATATACGAGTGTTTTGGACGGTTGCACACAGATTTCACTTTCCAGGAGAAGTTGCTTGTGAACGGGGTGGATATGAAAATAAAGCTCACCCGCACGAGTCCTGAGATCTGCTTAAATCTGGATGCTGATCAAGAAGAGGGTGCAAAGCCCGTTGTGGTTCACATTATGGACACATACCTCCGCGTACGGCGAGTGAAATTAAGTTCACCAAAACAACTAGAAATTGAGAAAAATTTACTAAACGCTACAGTGAAATATCCTATTAACAGAGTGCAGATCAAACTATATACGGTTCCTGCAGGGTTGGCATCGAAGCAGATAGAAAACATTGCCCTGGGAAATCTTCCTAAAAGGATATTAATCGGCATGCAGGACCACGCTTCGGTGAATGGAAAATATAAAAAGAGTGCCTTTAAATTCGAGAATTTCGGACTTAAAAATATAACTCTATACGTTAATGGCACTGCTTTGGGTGGAACAATGGGTACGGACTATTCATCAGACGCTGTGTTACCTCTTTGTGCCAGAGCCTATAGTAATCTGACCCATATTGCAGGTGATTGTGATGAGCTTGGTAATGGGGTAACGCAGGAAGAATTCATTGATCAATTTAACCTTTATCCGTTTGACATTACACCTGACTTATCTGCTAGCGTAAATACCCATTTAACCCCACAGCAGAGCGGAAACATCTCAGTGCGGCTGGAATTCGCCAAGCCTATAGACGCTCCTATTAGTGTACTAGTATATCTCGAATCGCAAGCCCTAATAGAAGTAGATAGATTTAGGAGCGTTATCACTGACTTTTAAAATGGATGCTAATACACTTCAGAAAGTAATGGACGAGTCACACGTTCCAAATTTATCGGCGTGTTTGCGAAGAATGAAACATTGAGTTTGCCAAGTACGCGAGAATGCGGTAGTCTTATTGTGAACACAGATCATCGGTAATGAAGGGATTCACTGGATCGCTGTCTATTTTAAAAATAGACAGCGCCTGTACTATTTTGATTCACTCGGTACTCAACCCTGGAGTGACCCTATTATTGTAAAATTTCTCGCTCAGTTACATATTCCCGAAGTTGTATGGAACCCATTTCGCATACAAGGATATTTTACTAATGTTTGCGGAATGTACTGCGTCTCATTTCTCATGCATATGTCAAGTGATAAAGAATTTATAAATTTTTTAAATTTATTTGACCCGTGTCACACTCGCCGAAACGATGAAATGGTATGCAGACAGATAAAAATCCGTTTTCCAATTGTACGTACTCGTTGTATATTATAATGTTTTTGTTCGTATATTTGTAACGATATATTCTGTAGTTGTTTATTGTACTGATTTCTTTCATTTAATAAATTTATGAAAATATATTGTCTTCTTATCCCAAAAAGATCGAAAAACACTTACATTATTTCGGTGTGACATTGTTGACTGATCAGTATATCCTCCGTATTCCGAGATTCTTCAAAAGATTGTATAACACGTGTCAAATCCTCATCGGACCTTAAAGGAATAATGTTCATTCTTTTAAAACATATACAGAGTATACAGACAGATCCCCATTATGTGAAGATATCTTTGGTTCGAGGAATAACATTGATTGCCATAAAAAATTTCGATTTTAGCATAATGGGGATAAAACCAAATAACATTGATTGACATAAAAATTTTTTGGCGATATCTATTTGACGAGATACTACAACTCTCCATATATATATAAAAACGAATTATAGACACTTACATTTCTATGGTAGTCCCATGCGTCGGATTGTAAGGAGCGTCACTGCAAATATCTTCAACGGTTTGCGTTGGAAATAATTCGCCACGGTCAATCGCATTGAAAAGACTAATTGCGGTTAATGCTGCAGTATCACTTTCTTCATACAATTCCGGGGAGACGTACAGGTCCATGGTGGAGGATGTGTGACATTGCTGACTGTTCAGTATACCCCCGTATTCCGAGATTCTTCAAAAGATTGTATAACACGTGTCAAATCCTCATCGGACCTTAAAGGAATAATGTTCATTCTTTTAAAACATATACAGAGTATACAGACAGATCCCCATTATGTGAAGATATCTTTGGTTCGAGGAATAACATTGATTGCCATAAAAAAAATTTCGATTTTAGCATAATGGGGATAATCAAATAACATTGATTGACATAAATTTTTGGAGTATCTATTTGATGAGATACTACAACTCTCCATATATATATAAATCGAATTATAGACACTTACATTTCTATGGTAGTCCCTTGCGTCGGATTGTAAGGAGCGTCACTGCAATATCTTCTACGGTTTGCGTTGGGAATAATTCATCACGGTCAATCGCATTAAAAAGACTAATTGTCGTTAATGCTGCAGCGTCACTTTCTTCATACAAGTCTGGGGAGACGTACAGGTCCATGGTGGAGGGAATGATTATTCACTGACGCGAAAATAGCTACTGTTACTCCCAACTGAAAAATAGCCCCTTTTATATGCACAATCGCCAAGCTCCGCCCCAAAAGACCAGATGTTCGTAGTGATTGGCTGCCGGTGTAGCTGGGTGGAGCTATGACGTGTACCAATCCGCTATAACGGGACCGGACGAGTAACATATATATAAAATCGTGTTTTTTGAATAAATTATAGAACATTACGTCATCACTTGCAACATTCTTGCACTCTCCCCTTTTAAAAGATGCTGTAAACTATAAAAGCATCCTGATCTTAAGTTAGGCATATCAATAATATATTTTTAAGTCATACGTAAATCTTTCTGAAACAGTGAAATCATTGTTGAAATGCTTTATTTGATGGAGCTAATCGTTAAACACTATATACATCTATTGTAAAACACTATATACATATATACATCTATAAAAAATTAAGTGTGTAAAAATTATTTATTTAATAAACAGAATTTAATTGGATTCAATTGTTTTAATTTAATATGCGTTTAGTTTCATTTAAAATAATACATGTTTGGCATTTTTCCTGATTTTCATACCTCGCATAAGATTAACTACAGAGTCTTATGAGTTCTGTTCACAACGAAATCTTTTAGTTGGAGACAACTCATCATAATAATGGTAAAAAGTGGTATCTGGCAACCGAATTGAAGCTCTTTCCGAAGAACAGAATAAAAATAATTATCATCATATGTTTTCACAGAAAACAGTTTTTACTTTTAAACTTAAATCATTGTGATTAAATAAGCCCATATACAGAGATTAGTTTAAATAAGTTATCAATAAGAAGGAAAGAATAAAACGAATTTTTTTTTAATAAATGCTTTATTTACGTTTGTTATTATTTTTTTATTTGGTGATACATTCATAATTAGTTGGGTATCCCATATAAAAATTCATTTTCTGTCTAACGAATTATTTATTGGGTAACTTTGTTAATTCTGTTATATTACTAAAATATATTGAAAGTTGCCTTTACTTTTAATCAATCCGGTTGATAATTATATTATTACTTTATAACTTGGGAGTTAAACTTTTAAAAGATGCTGTAAACTATAAAAGCATCCTGATCTTAAGTTAGGCATATCAATAATATATTTTTAAGTCATACGTAAATCTTTCTGAAACAGTGAAATCATTGTTGAAATGCTTTATTTGATGGAGCTAATCGTTAAACACTATATACATCTATTGTAAAACACTATATACATCTATACATCTATAAAAAATTAAGTGTGTAAAAATTATTTATTTAATAAACAGAATTTAATTGGATTCAATTGTGGTACACAATGGATGATTAATATATGGTTTTCTGGGACACATGGCGCTATCTGGCAACTGAATACATGGCGCTATCTGGCAACTCAGCCAGAATAGAGGTTTATAAAAGACCGAGAAGCTGATGAAAGAATCATTCAAGCTCGGCTCCCAGCCGAGCAAGGACCTCTGGTCCTTCTCTTTCAGGCCCTTTGGTAAAACCCCTTAGAGGCCTCTTAGGTTAGGAAAACGAAAATAACTTGGGGGAGAACTCCGCCTCCAAGTTGTCATGCCTTGCAATCAAAGGCAACTACTCTCTCTCTCTCCTTCAGGTGTCTCTCTCTCTCTCCTTCAGGTGTCTCTCTCTCTCTCCTTCAGGTGTCTCTCTCTCCTTCAGGTGTACCCCTACCCCTTGGCTCAGCCAACTGGCTGATTAGGAGCCTATAAAACAACGCCTACTCGGCTGAAGTCTTAATATGCACTTGGCTCCTGCCAGGTGAACACCTCTCCTCCTTTCTCTTCTCCTTTCTCTCTGGCCCTTTGGGGGGAATAGCTTGGGGGAGAACTCCGCCCCCAAGTCGCATGCCCCTTGCAACCCCGGTTGGCAACAAAGGCCAGTGCTCTTTTTTTTTTTTTTTTGCAACACCCCACCCCCCTTTGCAACATTACATAATAACTTGCAACATTCTTGCACTCTCCCCTTTTGCAGCTATACTACTCGTCCGTACTCCATGGGTGTTACTTTCGATGTGCTTTCGTTTTCATTCATGATGCTGTTTTGTATTTGTGGTATTTTTCTAAGTGTTCTTCACTCGCGATTTCCTCAATGTTCTTTACGCCATTTATGTTGTAGGCGTATTCTGTCATTTCCTGTTGTTCTATTGGTGAATTTGCTGAAATTCTTTCTTCACCTTAATTATTATCTACGTGCCTTTCTTTCTCAACATTATTCAGTTTGATTTGTACAACTTTTCTGTGCTTCGCCATGCACTTGACGCAAAAGTAACGATAAAAACGAAGGATTTTATTATTCGTTCTGCTTATCGCTTTTCTATTATTTCTTCTCAAATTTATGCATTCGTAATGTTTAATCTTAGGAAGCCAGCGTGGCCTATTAAAATAAGAGTACCTTTGTTTTTCTGGAAATGATGTCTTTTATTCTACGGATGTTAATTTTTATTGATGTTTAGTAACAATAAATTGTTGAATTCAACCTATAAATGTGATTTTCCTCATAGGGTTAAGTTGACCGGACACTGGTCGCTTTGCGTGCGGTTCCACACTGTCTTTGATATTATACTATGATAACGTACGATAGCGCGGCAAACAAATGTGTACATTTATTAGTCTTTATAAAAGTTTAAAAACTTGTATAAACTTTCCAGAAGGTTTTAGTAAACCACTACTGATTGCAGAGAAGGGTTTATGGTCTAGCTTCCAAAGGACAGATTTGAGTGTTTATCGGTGTGCTTGCTAAAAAACAAAAATTTATTCAATGTTCCACGGCTATAAATACTACTGCTACATTTTTGTGCAGATTGATGTACTTCCCACCGATTAATGGTGAAAAATTTGAAGGGTATAAACAGTATAAATAAAATGAACTAACAAACAGGGCGTTATTCACAATCATGACAAAGTTTGAATTCCATATATACACACACACACTGACATACACCATTTTTCCGTACACTTAACATTTACCATTTAATAATAATATGCAGTACTATGTAAACTTTGTATTTATGCAGATCATTATTGTTTTGTCGTTAAAACAACCTTATGGGCTCACGTAACTTTCACAACTCTTCATTGCTGCATTTGCAATATTATAAATTTTTCTCACGACATATATAAATAACTCTTTATTTTGTCGTATTCCATTTCCGGTTCCAATGTTGGTATAGCAATAGTCCCATGCCACCTTTAACTTTTGCAACAATTAAAGTACTTACGTATTATCGGGACTACCAAACTGTTTATTATGTATTTTTGCTCTCGTCATTTTCGTTTAAACTAACGAAAATATCACAACTTAACCTAACCAATCATCAAGGGCGTACAGTTGACCTAACTGGGCATTCAGTTAACCTAACCGGGCATTCAATTGACCTAACTGGGCATTCAGTTAATTCAGTTAATTGAATGCCCGGTTAGGTCAACTGTACGCCCTTGATGATTGGTTAGGTTAAGTTGTGATATTTTCGTTAGTTTAAACGAAAATGACGAGAGCAAAAATACATCATAAACAGTTTGGTAGTCCCGATAATACGTAAGTACCCAATTAAATTACTTTTCGCTATCATACCCGTAATGCATTCGAATTTTCAGTTTGTATTGTCTTGTATAGTTTGAGCAAAATCAAGATTGGTTTTAAAATTTCTGACCCAGCCATAACCTTAATGGTAAATATATATCTTTATTTTAGGAGTGTAAAAACCGTCCTCTGAGACATTAAAGGGCTTTTTTTTAACAATGTCTGTGAATCCAGCGTATATTTATAGAATTGTCAACCTCAACCCTTCCATCCATTACTGCATCTCGACTTCAAAAATGTCTTTTGCAATATTTACTCACCCGAGACGCGAGCATCAACGAATCTTCCAGGAGGAAAAAGTAGTTCATACGTCTATTCCATTTTATTTATTTTTCTTACAGAAATTAATAAACGAGTATTAAAGTTAAATATTGTGATCATTGTTTAGAATACAATAGCATAAAAACTTCATTATTATATAATATATACTATATATATATATATAAAATATATATTATATATATATATATATATATATATATATATATATATATATATATATATATATATATATATATATATATATATTACAAAGTATTTTTAAAAGAGATTTAAATTTTAAATACTTTCCATCTTCTTTTCATGAGGGGTCAGTAACTTTTGACCTAACTTTTGTGGTCTAGTTGGAGAATCTATTATCTCGAAAGAAAGAGGCTTTTTGACCCTCAGTGATGGTTTTATAAATGTTGAAAAAATGGAAAGGGTACAGTGGAGAAATGACAAGAAGGAAGAAGGAATTTTCTTTCGAAAAAGTTTATTCCAAAAAGTGGATGTTGTGTACGTTAGTGACCTATAGAGATGCGGCGTCGTGGAATTAGATTGGTTTATGTATACTGCGCCATGCACTATAAACGGGAAAGTTTGTAGAAGGCCTTTAAAGTGGAAGCCCTAAGTGGATTCTTTGTTACTTTAGCGTTCTAAGTAATAAAGAGTTTATAAGAATGACCGTATCTGTTCCATTTGTGGTATAGCCTTTTGGTATATAGAATTAACAAAAGAGCCAGTAAGTTCCCGGTTAGTGTTTATGCAGTCCCAATTTAGAACCTATTCTAAGAACCTTTCTCCAACATATTCTGACGTGTAACAGGAAACCGAACGGTTTAAAATTTTCATGTCATTCCAAACTTTACTGTTTACAGTGTAAGCTGAATAAACATATTGTACGTATGAAAATAAATTGATAAGGTCCAAGTGGTTAGTCGCGAAATGTTTAAATTTTAAAACACAAACATTTATTAATGATTGAGTGAATTTTTTCGAGTACAAGGAAAAACCTTTGGATAACTGATAAACTTATTAATTAAGCTCTTTCCCCTCAAATTCTTCTTGCGAACTGAATGTCTTTTGGCATGATAGTAACTCTTTTGGGGTGGATGGTGCACAAGATTGTATCTTCAAAGAGACCAACGAGGTAAGCCTCTGAAGCTTCCTGAAGAGCCATCACGGCCGATGACTGAAATCGGAGGTCAGTCTTGAAGTCTTGAACGATTTCTCGGACGAGACGTTGGAACGGCAGTTTCCTGATCAGCAGTTCAATACTCTTTCCGTAGCGCCTGATCTCACGAAAGGCTACAGTGCCAGGACGGTATCTATGGGGCTTCTTAACTCCACCAGTAGCGGGAGCAGACTTGCGAGCCGCGTTAGGGGTCATTCAAAAACCACGTGGTCCTTTTTCAGGTGGTTTTCAAACCCGTCCCACCTCCTTGTGGTCATTTGTGGCCAATGACTTAAACTCTCCTCCAGAACCATGTGGTCTTCTGATGTCACCCCCACCCCTTCTTAATCTTATGTAAATTGTACTTCCTTGCGGACAAGATGAAACCTACATACGCATGTGCAGTCATTTACATTTGAAATAAATATGCATAGGTTTATCACCCTGCATGGGCGTTTTACCCCAGTCTACCCTATATATATATATATATATATATATATATATATATATATATATATATATATATATATGATAAACAATATTATAAACAGGATATTTTAATGCTTAGTATTGGCGACGTGGTTAAACGTCAAGACCCTCCATCCTCCATGTGGCCCTTGGTGGTCAAATAAGGAACCCCCTACACCCCCTTTAAGGACCACGTGGTTTTTGAATGGTCCCTTAGTGGCAAGTTGCAAGGGGCCTTTCCTCCAGTCGATTTACGAGCAGTTTGCTCTATACGAGTCATTCTTTCTCATTTACGAAAACGAAACGAAATAAACATACACACACACACACACACCACACACACACATATATATATATACAGTGCCCGCGAAAAGTATCCGATCACCCTGGAAATTTGTATTTTTTACATAAAAAACAATGTTTAAATGTATACTAACCTTATATTAGTATTTTGTCATCTGTCCTTTGGTTTGGATGACTTGTTCTAGACGTTTTGGCATGGATTTAATCAAGTTTTGACAAACTTCCACTGATATTTCCTTGCACCATACCTTTTTGATGGCTTCTTGTAATTTTTCGACTGAGCCAGTGTCGTGGCATTCAACCTTATTTTTTATTATTAGCCACATATTTTCTATCGGATTGAGATCTGGACTATTACCAGGCCAATCCAAAATATCAAATTTATTGTCAGTAATCCATTTTGTCACTATTTTGGCCCTGTGACATGGTGCACCATCATGCATGTATGTTTTGTCCTTTGGATTGCCATTGCCATTGGAAGTTTATCCTGTAGCATTGCTAAATACCGTGCACCATTCATAGTTGTGTTCTTTGGAAGAAAATATAGGTTTCCACGCCCATAGTAACCGAAACAACCCCAAACCATCACACTTGGAGGGTGTTTCATTGTCTTTAGGGTGTAGTTAGGGTCCATCCTATTTGAGCCAATGGGCCGGCGAACCTTTTTTGGACAACTTCTGAATGTCAAAAATGTCGACTCATCACTAAATAAAACCTTCTTCCAGTCATCAACAGTCCAATGAATATATTTTTTACAAAATGCGACACGTTTTTTACGCATTTTTTCATTAATGAACGGTTTCTTAGCAGCATGGCGAGATGGTAATCCGAGTTCTTTTTGGAGCCGCTCCTGGATAGTTCGTTCAGAAACACCAGATAACAAATTATTCATATTAAATTTTATTTCTTTCGCAGTTATTGTTGGGTTTTTCAATACTAAACGTTTCATAAGTTTGTCTGTTCGTGAATTTGTTTTTCTCGGTCTGCCAGATCGTTTTTTAGGGACTGGCGTGGTTAGGCCGGCATTGTTCTTAGCCCGTGAAACCCATAAATTAACGGTACTTTGGGATATGTTTAATTCCTTAGCTATCTGTCTCTGTGATTTCCCACATGTATGCAAAGCAACAATAGCACCTCGACAATCACTCTTAAGTTGTTTTTTAGCACACATTATATATAAATTTTATTTACACCACTTTCGGTAAAAATAACAAAATATCAATAAATTTACACAAACAGTGAAATCTGACAACTTTGAGACACAGCCACCCGCAACGAAGGCTACCAGAACACTAATTTGAGAATGCGTTGGATAGCTCTCATATCAGCGAGCAACCTCAAAGTTACCAGATGTCGCTAGAACAAATAGAAAGTGAATTATGTGTCTCTGAATATCAAGGGAAAATATTGTATTTTCTTGAGTGATCGGATACTTTTCGCGGGCACTGTATATATATTATATATATATATATATGGGTGGGCCGTAAGTTTCCATACATAGGAAAAATAAACATTTTTTTATGGACAACCATTTTTATTTATATAATATGCTCTACATGGTTGCCATTGTTTTGAAAACACATTTCAATACGTGTTCCCCACTGTTGATGAACACGCATTAGCACAGTTGACGTTATGCTTGTAATGGCGTTGGTGATACGTTCCTTTAGATGATTTATGTCTCGTATCTTTTCCTGATACACCATGGCCTTCAAGTGCCCCCAAAGATAGAAATCAAGGGGGGTGAGATCTGGGGATCTGGGAGGCCACTCCACAGGACCACGCCGACCAATCCAAGCATCCGAAAACTGCTGATCCAAATACCGACGCACGTGAAGACCATAATTTAAATTTTCCTATGTATGGAAACTTACGGCCCACCCTGTATATATATATAATATATATATATATATATATGAGGCAAACCCACAATTGACAATATCCTGTTAAAATACCTTTTGCCTCTAATTAACGCTTGTTAATCATGTGCTAATCTTTTTGTTTTTCTGTTCCGTTGTATATATTTTGGTCATCTCGCCTTCTCCCTTCATTCCCTGACAAGGTGTACTTTTGAATACACGAAAGGCCTTGGAATTATTTTTCTTTTTCCTTGTGGGTTTGCATCATCGTTCATTTCACGTGTTTAATTGTGAAATTCATCCCATATATATATATATATATATATATATATATATGGGATGAATTTCACCGAGATGCATATATATATATATATATATATATATATATATATATATATATATATATTTTAACTGCAAACAACACACAATATAATTAATGTAAAGAACGATGCTTGTGTAGAAGAAACGTCCGCACAAGATGGGGAGAGAGAACGAGCAAAGGAAAAATGAGGCACCTCCCAGAAGTTGTGACTGATCGGGGACCTTGGTGCAGTCGTTAGCATATCCGACCGGCAATTGGATGATCCCGGGTTCGATTCCCGGGAGGTGCCTCATTTTTCATTTGCTCGTTCTCTCTCTCCATCTTGTGTGGCCGGGACGTTTATTCTACACAAGCGTCGTTCTTTACATATACAGTAGATTCCAGTTAATAGGGCCACCGGTTAATCGGGGCAGCCGTTTATTTGGGACAAATCTTGAAGAACAAAAACTAATCGAGAATATAACCAGAATTTGCTTCGCTTATTTGGGACACCATGCCGTTTAATTGGGCCAGTAATTGCTACATTGGGCCGTGGAATTACAACAGAAGTCGAGAAAAATTCTGCTGCTTCTTGACAACTGTGCAGCACACCCTCATTTAGATTTTTTGAAAAATATCCAACTGGAATTTCTGCCTCCCAACACCACATCCTTGGTGCAGCCAATGGACATGGGAATCATAAAAAATTTGAAGACCTTGTATCGCGGAAAGTTGGTAAACTACATCCTTGAAGCAATTGAAGAAAATCTAATGACATCATCCTCAACAGCTAAGGAAGTCAGTGCAAGGGTTAATCTTTTACATGCAGTACAGTTTATTGCCGATAGTTGGCGAGGAATAAGCACCAAGACCATTCAGAACTGCTTTGCTCACTGTGGTTTTAAACACTCAGGCTTGGAGATGCCAGATACGGTCGATAGTGAAAATGACGCCATTTTGGAAGTGCAACACGTCAGAAACTACGAAGAGTTTGCATGCATCGACAATAGTCTTCAATGTTATAATGAAAATGAAGATTGTGAGGACGCAATTGTTGAACAAATTGCAGCAAAACACCAGAAGACATCAGAAGACCAGGAAAGCGATGAGGATGACACACCTGAGCTTGAACGAGTGACTAACCAGGATGCCAGGAAATTTATTGCTGGAATACGACGCTATTTCACGCAGGAAGGCAATGAAGGTCGTCTTATATCTGCACTAGATACCTGCGCTGATTTTGTTCAGTTGCAGTCAATCAAGAGAACACGGCAGGGTACACTCGATAAATTCCTCCAACGTCATTAACTGTTAAGAACTACATGCGTGTTTAATACGTACATGAATCAAATTTGTTTTTAGGGTAAATATTTTTCTCTGATTTGCACCATTTGTTTCAGTTCATATACAGTAAGTATTTTTGTTACTCAATAAACGGAAAGTTTGTCTTTTGTCTTATGTATACCTTTTTAACTCTTTACGTGCAACTTCGTATAATTGGGGCAGCCGCTTAATTGGGCCAAAGTATTCTAGTCCCGATATGTCTCAATTAACCGGAATCCACTGTGTATATATATATATTATATATGCGTCTCGGTGGTGTAGTGGTTAGTGTCGCTGACTACGAATCCATCGGCCCCGGGATCGAGACCCGGTGACGGCAGGCGGCGCACAGCAAAACCAAGCTGTTCATCCTTCCCCACAATAAAGAAAGTGGTTGGTAGATAAATGGGTAGCCTAGTGGTTAAGACGCTGGGCTGCTGGTGGGGCGTGGTTCGGATTCCACGTTAAACTGTAGGTCTAAGGTGGAGTGAAAAGCTTGACTTTCGTCAGAATGAACAATTTGAGCGGAAGCAAACCAAAGCTATATTATACAAGGTGGCCCAAGATAAAGTAGTTTCATTATTTCTTTTAACAAAACTCAATGAACTACTTTATCTTGGTCCATCGTGTATATATATATATATATATATATATATTATATATATATATATAGTTGGGCCTTTATTATCCGGCACCTGCCGGACCAAGATGGTACCGATTAGGACAAGGGTAATCTTGTATGATAGTTTAACATCGCATATTAGGTAGGCGTACTTTTAAATTGTGTTTAAACGTCGTAAATTAATTTTCGTTTTTATTTTTATTTTATTTTATTTAATTTGTTACTCGATAATGTGATCTAAATAAAATCAGTTTTATTATTTTTTTTAAATTTTACTAATTTGCGACGTTAAACTACAAGATTATCAGGACAATTTTCCGGTTATGAGAGTTTTTTTCTTATTGCATGTAATAAAATGAACATTTACCCTCTATATTTCAATAAAAAAACATTTCTAACGACCTCTCCGTAGGGAGCTGGCGCCTAACCACCTACCAAACGCAGTAGGGGGAGAAAGCCAGGGCCGTAGCCTCCAGGGGAAGCTACTGGTAATACAGGGGAGGCTACATAGTACCGATAATATAGGGAATTCTTTGTAAAAATAAAACGCACGTTAAAATTAAAATTTTATATATACGGATTTATTGGACCAGGTTAATTAGACAATTACAAAACTGAATTATAATTCTAAAATTACTTGGTAAACAACGTGTTAGAATGTAGAAAGTTTAAACAAACGAAACATGGCTTAGATACACTACAAAATACAAATTGGTAATAATTATAAAATAGTATAATGCATTGCAGTAATTTTTCTTTTATTCGAATGTACTGTATGTAATAGTTATTGAAAAACTAAACAACAACAGAATCATTGCTTCCAAATTTAAAAACAAAATACAGTACTTCATTACACTAATAAAAAAATTAAAATTAGTTCAAAACAGTCGCAACTTTCTGTTTATCTGATCATTAAATTTTCTTAAAAGAATATCCATATTGATTGTTTTCGTGCGTTCTTTCTCAAATGCCAGTAGAACTAAATTTGCCATTCGTTGGTGACACATTGCCAGTCTTTGGGGACGATTTATCCTGGTTAAAACTGAAAAAGTGGATTCACATGTCCCAGTGCTGCATCCAAATATTTTAGCAGCTACCAGTAAATTATGTCTTGAAAAGCAATCCTTTGTTCAAAAATTTCATCGAAAACCACCACGTCTGCTTTCTTTTCTGCTTCGTTTTTAAGAAATTTCTAACAGCAGCTATTTCTTCTTGCGATGGAATTTTAATGTTAAGGGGGAAGCTCAAAATTTTCCAGGGGAGGCTCAACTACCCCTGGCGGCCCCCAACTACAGCCCTGGGTAGTTAGAACATCTTTATTATAATATGCTGATATTGAATTTTTCTCGCTCTTGTCCTCCCTTTTAGAAGACGTTTGGTATTCTTTCCAGTCGCTGCGGTCGAAGGCCGACCACTTCTTGCTGTGTCTTTCACCTTGATATGGCCACCTTTAAACTTTATCCACTCATGCGCCCTTCTTTTACTTATTGCATCATCCCTGAATAAGCTACATAGGCGACGACGTATCTCACCACTAGTATTTCCTTGCAAATGCAAAAACCGGACAACTGAACGTTGCTGAAACATGAACTCGTTGCCTTTTATCTTGGATTCCGGACAACTACTGACAGACTTTTACCTGGGGAGCTACTCCGTCCCTTCGAATTGCAGGTTGTGCAATGATGTGAACGGAGAGCATTTTGAGGGAGAGAATCGGCCCAGATGCTCATGTGAACCAATTTTTACATACAATGCATTCAATCATTAGTACTTTCTAAAAAACAGAAACATGTGCCTGCAATAGTAAATAATAAATAAAGTAAATTTAATTATAAACCGAGCTCGTAACAAACAACTAATCTCCTCAGTTACTCTTTATTTTGATAATAAAACAAGATTGTTAAAATAAAAATAATGTTCAAGTGAAATTTTTTTAATTAATTTCGTGAGTGTTCATATTGAAGCTACTGCATATGAAGATAATTTAAGGTACCGTGGAAACTTTATTCTAAAATGTTTTTATGTTCTCTGGCATCCATACATATAGTGGTGCTGATAAAACATTTCTTTTCACGGCTATAGTTTCACTGCAGAAATTCCGTACATGTGATACGGTAATACATTTCTCAAGTGCGTATCAAATGGCATCATGAACAGGTCATCCCTACAAAGACGATTTCCGCCCTTGTTCAGTTAAAGTTCAATCGCTCAATTTATCGCGATTGTAAAAATGCGTGCAATCTTTGTTACATTCAGACTAACAACCAAAAAGGTTCCCTGGCAAGCATAGAAGACAACCCAGACAGATATCTTCGGATACCAAGGGCCACTTTAGTTTCGTAACCACCTGAACAGATGTCATCAACATAAAGTATTCCTACGATACTGTAAACGAGCTCCAAAAACCTTCATACCAAATAGCTATTGAAAATATTCTGACTGAGTCATAAAACCAGAACGAAGGGAGCTATTGAAGAATAGGGACCCCAGCCTTCTTTAGTTAGGCTTATAAGGCTAACTAACGAAAATATCACGACCTAACCTAACCAATCGTTAGGTTAACTGTACGCCCTTGACGATTGGTTAGGTTAGGTCATGATATTTTCGTTAGTTAGCCTTATAAAGCTAACTAAAGAAGGCTGGGGTCCCTATTCTTCAATAGCTCCGAACGAAGAAGCGACCACCACTTGAGTCTCACCTCGTCAGGATTTACCGGTCGAAATATTACCAGTCACTGCTTACATCTGGAAGATGTAACATCTCGTTAAACAGACTCTCGCCTTGGCCTACTTGTCATTCCATTCAACCCTAAAAGACAAATTCGTTCGCGCGTCATCTTACAATTCGTTTAATAATCTAATTTAATTTCCATTTATGTACTATGCATTTGTCCTTATTGTAGTTAACATTTAATTAAAAAAATTCAGTCAATGTATTATTGTACATTCAATTTAAGCAATTGTAATGTTATTCACTGTGAACGCTTATTGGTTAAGTTAAAGGGAAACTAGCTCAGCTTATTCCTTTCCTCGGTTGGTACGTTTGCTAACTTGTGACCCCAGCAACTAATTATTGAATTATTTCTTCTCT
This sequence comes from Bathynomus jamesi, assembly GCA_023014485.1. Classification (NCBI taxonomy): domain Eukaryota; kingdom Metazoa; phylum Arthropoda; class Malacostraca; order Isopoda; family Cirolanidae; genus Bathynomus; species Bathynomus jamesi. The sequence goes on from JAJOZX010000868.1 coordinate 995,471, forward strand.
TTTGTGATGATACGAAGTAGTTGATATATATACTGGTCAAAAAAAGAAACGCAATTTTTGAGATTTATTAATAAACATGAAGACTCAGTATATAGTAAATGATTCGGTGCTGGTTAAGTGTGCGGTCTACCTAGCTTTTAGTTAGCCTTATAAGGCTAACTAATGAAACTATCACGACTTAACCTAACCAATCGTCAAGGGCGTACAGTTGACCTAACGATTGGTTAGGTTAAGTCGTGATATTTTCGTTAGTTAGCTTTATAAGGCTAACTAAAAGCTAGGTAGACCGCACACTTAACCAGCACCAATGATTCTTTAACATAACAAACAGTCAATAACGCGTATGGCCACCCCTAGCCACAATGCAGGCTTGGAGTCTGGCCCTCATCGACCTCAACAGTCTCTGCAGGAAAGCAACAGGGATGGCCCTCCACTCTTCAATAATTGCATTGGTCAGTTCCCTGATGTTCTGCGGCTGATGCTGACGTCTGCGAACTCGCCGTTCAAGTTCATCCCATGCGTGCTCTATCGGTGACATGTCTGGGCTGAAGGCTGGCCATGGTAAGGTCTGCACCTGTTGTCCCTGCAGGTACGCCTGCACTATCCTGGCTGCATGAGGTCTGGCATTGTCCTGTTGCAGGAGCACCAATTCTGGATGTTGCCTCATGAATGGAAGAACATGTGGGTGAAGAATCTCATCCCTGTAGCGCTGGTCAGTCAGAGCTGATAGGCCCACGATAGGTCACGGTGCTGATAGGCCCATTGCAGGCGTCGTTGCCTTCTTGCATCAGTGAGAAAAAGACCTCTGTAAGGCCTGCGGGATCGGAGTCCTGCATTACGGAGTCGGTTTCTGACGGTCTGGTCACTAATTCTGTTGTTGTGGATACCAGGTGTCTCTCTGGCTGTCTGACGAGCATTCCGCTACCGATGACGCAGGTGCAGTACAATGTGGCGATCCTGGCGTTGGGTCGTCACACGAGGTCGCCCACGTCTTGGCAGGTCCTGAACACTTCCTGTGGCATTGTACCGTCTAACAAGCCTAGAGATTGTGCTGGGATGCACATGCATTCGTTGTGCAACTTGGACAGCAGACATGCCTGCATCCAACATGCCCAAGGCACGACCTCTGTTGACTTCTGAGAGTCGTGGCATGCCTCAATCGCGGGAAAAAGTTTGGTTTTCTCAACGGGCAGTGTGTATTCTGTGAAGTCAAAGAAAAAATGCATGCCTTCATAAAGAATACATTCAATTTAATCTCTGTTTATTGTTTGTAACAAAATGGCGTCTTAGCCGGGATTAGTCAGGTTTAAAAACATGCACTAAGTAGAAAAATCGTACTCTTTCATTAAATGTTGCTAGAATTTGAATTATTTGATATTTTAGTCTGAAAACCTGTTTGCCTATAGATAAATACATATGTTTTATTGTGTAGAAGTTTTATTAAAATTAAATGACAAATGTTGATTTTATAGCCTTTTTAAAATGTACCCTTTTTTTATGGCACACCCGTTATATGTTAGTTTATACAACGGTTCTATCTAGTGTACGATTTTTATGTGTATAGCGTAATTGTAAAGTTAGAGTTTGTATTCTCTTTCCTGTGAAATTTCCTTGGCTACTTTTCCAGGATCAAGGTACTTTTTCAACCTTTTTCCGTACCCGCCTCTGGCGGGGAGGGAGCAGAGGATGGGGAGAGAGCCTTATACTTTTATATGCAATTTTTACTACTGCTAGAATAGTTAAAAAAAATGCACTAGTTTAATAACAGGAACCTTCGAGAGTGGATCGAAAGGGCTTTGAGGCTTCCTCTTGTTCTTGTAACTCTTGTAATTCTAAAAAATATTGAAGCTCAGATTGTGGAACTGGAAATCCAAACCAGCGGACCAGAATGAAAACCCAGCATCGGATATAAATCTAATGTTGAACGTTTAGAACAAAGCATGACCCGTTTGGAAACCACAGAGTATTCCGAAAAGTAGGACAAATGAACGAGAATTCAAGGTGATCAAAAATAAAAGACCCTCGAAACCGGAATACCTGGATTCTGAAACCCATTACCATAAAAAAGAGGTTTGACTTACTGACGAAGATGCGGTCTTTTTTTTAAATTTTTTTTAACTGACTTTTTCGGAGCAGTACACCATGAAAAAACTTAGATGTTTTCCAGGTGCCACAAGGTTAATGTCAAGAGTAAAAGTTGCCCCATCATTGTGCATGTTAGTAGTAATGACATATTTCAGAGAGAGACAGGAGGGCAGACTGAGGATATTGTGAAAGAGTTTGAAAGCCTAACCGATAAGTTTAAAAAAAATAACATGGAAATGGTTGTAGGAATTCTCCCAAGAATGCATGCTGGAAGTTGTACTTTAAGTAAAACTATTAACATAAGCAACAGATTAGTGTAATTTTTTGGTGAGTTTAACTGTGGTAATATAAATTGGGAAAACAAAACAGTTGATGCTGAGGGCTCAAGATTATTGGAATTTGCAGGTGATAATTTATTAAGTCAATGTGTTGACGGTCCTACTAGGGGTAATAGTAAACTAGATCTCGTATTCACAAGCGAAGATGACATAGTCTTTAACGTGACTATTGGTGAAACGTTGAGTAACAACGATCACAATTTGATTATGTTTGACCTCAGGGTTTCAATTAGTACTCGAGAAAAGACGCACAAAAGGTTGGATTTCTCTAGAGCAAATTTTGAGTTTTCGAAGTAGTTTAGACCCTCTTGAAGTTCTAATAAGTGAGGATGTCAGTGTCACCTGGAACTCATATAGTGATCAGTTTAGAATATTAGAGAACACTTTTGTACCCACTAAAATAGTTTCCTCCTTGTCAACCAAGACGCCGAAATGGTTCAACAATGAAATTAGCAATGCTATTACGGAAAGGAAAAGAGCCCAGTGGCGTAACAATAGGGTGGCGTTGGTGGCAAAATGCCACGGGCGCAGGGCCCAAAGGGCCTAGTTTATATTCTTCAAAATTTAGAAAAACAAAAGTTCGTTCTCTCTTCTCATCTTGCGCGGAATGTTCTCCTATACAAGCGTCGTTCTTTACGTTATTTATACTGCGTGTTCTTTGCAGTTGAAATGTATATATAGATACGGCATGCGGGAGGTGCCCCCTTGGGGCATTGGTTTCTGCGCGTATGTAGAAGAATTACGGCATTTGTTCGAGTGAGGCCCGTGGTGTAATGGTTATCATATCTGACCGGCAATCGGAAGATCCTGGGTTCGATTCCCGGGTGGTTACCTCATTTTTTCATTTGTTCGTTCTCTCTTCTCATCTTGCGCGGTATGTTCTCCTATACAAGCGTCGTTCTTTACGTTATTTATACTGCGTGTTCTTTGCAGTTGAAATGTATATATAGATACGGCATGCGGAAGGTGCCCCCTCGGGGCATTGGTTTCTGCGCGTATGTAGAGGAATTATGACTTCTGATCGACTGAGGACCATGGTGTAGTGGTTATCATATCTGACCGGCAATCGGAAGATCCCGGGTTCGATTCCCGGGTGGTTACCTCATTTTTTTCATTTGTTTGTTCTCTCTTCTCATCTTGCGCGGAATGTTTTCCTATACAAGCGTCGTTCTTTACGATATATACATACAGCGTGTCCCAAAGAAATGTATACCTACTTTGTTCGATAATACCAGCTATGAGGATAATAAATATATTACTGTTTATATGTTTTTTAATAAAGAATTTTCTCCTGAATCTAAATATGTAATTATTTTTATTAAAAATTGAAGAACAAAAAAGTTACAGATGTTTAAATTAGAATTATTATTTTCGAGACTTCATGTGCGATATTTTCTAATATTTTTTTTTATGGCCTGGCCTGCCTTTTAACCGACTGTTTTGAGATACTTATGTTTAGTGCCTAGCTTAGCCTAGCCATTTCGTTGAGTTCTAATTAGGCAAGACTACAGTTTTGCTCTAACCTTATCTAACATCTTATAACTCTGCGACGTTTGTTCTTTTCTAACGACAATTTGAACATCTTAGATAAAGTGTCATTTAACCATGGAATTTGTAAATTTTTTGAATTAACTAATAATTACAACATTTATACTTCAATATCAACACTAAACATAAGTATCTCAAAACAGTCGGTTAAAATATTAGAAAATATCGCACATGAAATCTCGAAAATAATAATTATAATTTAAACATCTGTAACCTTTTTGTTTTTCAATTTTTAATAAAAATAATTACATATTTAGATTCAGGAGAACATTCTTTATTAAAAAACATATAAAAAGTAATATATTTATTATCCTCATAGCTGGTATTATCGAACAAAGTGGGTATACATTTCTTTGGGACACGCTGTGTATATATATATATATATATATATATATATATATTTCCAGCAACTCCACGAAAGAAACTATCATTTTTCAGAAGTGAAAACAAGGAAGAAAGATTTTCAAAGATATTTTTTTATAATATTTTCATAAATTTCATGTAAACCTGTCTCAAACTCTTCTATGTTTATTTTTCCTTATACTGATTTCGTATGTTTTGAAATACGAGTATAACTCTATCTAGCTGAATTTTTCTCTTCACATAAAAAAGTCTAACTCTTCTTGCTCATCCATTATATTTGATTAATTAGACAGAGAAACTTAATAGGCTTTACATATTTTGGCTCCAAATTAACCATAAATGTTGTTGGTTTAGGGGAGGGACCCCGTCCCCCAAACCAACAACGTAAAGTTTAAAATTTCACTGATGCGACCCCTGCCGAGCGGGGCCCATTCGTGAAATTTTGCCACGGGCCCTTCCGTTCCTAGTTGCGCAGCCTACAAACTACTTAAGTCACATTCTAAACAGCCTAGTAGTGTGGGCGCAAAATGGGAGAGTTCAGGAATGCTGCAAAGCAATTGCAAATGTTGGTCAATATTGCAGGATGTTGCAAATGGTGGGTTATGCAACAAAGGGGGGTAGGGGTATGCCACAAAAGGGGTTATGCAATGAAGGGGGAGGGGTATGCAACATCAATGTTGCAAGGCTTATGCAACATCACTGCTGCAAAGGGGGGTTAGGGCTATGCAACAACTCAATGCTGCCAAGGGGGAGAGGGGAGGGAGCTTCGGGGGGAGAAGGGAGGATGACCTCCCGCCAAAGGGGTAGCCTTAACCTAAGAGAGGAAGAGAAAGGAGAAGGAGGAGGTCTTTGGGGGAGAAGGTGGGATGTCCTAACCCCCCAAAGGGAAACCTAACCTAAGCCTTAACCTAGGAAGGAAGGAGGTGTTCGCCTGGCTGGAGCCAGACGCATTATGAACATCCAGGGGCGAAGCAGCTGTTATATAGAGGGTCGTGAGTTGCCAGATACCACTTATTTATATATAGAGGCGGTTACCAGATACCACCATCTATTTTAATTATGTTCAGGTGTACCTTATTAGGTGAGTTGCTAGAGAGCACCATTTATTTTAATTTTTATTTAAATGAGTTGCCAAATAATGTTTTTATTTATATATGAAGGCATTACCAGATACCACCATTTATTTTAATTATGTTCAGGTGTACCTTATTAGGGTGAGTTGCTAGAGAGCACCATTTGTTTTAATTTTTATATAGATGAGTTGTCAAATAATGTTTTTTAATTGTTCAGGTATACCTTATTAGGGTGAGTTGCTAGATACCACCATTTATTTTATTTACACGAATTGCCAAATAATGGTTTTATGTAATTATTTATTAAAAGCCAGAGAGACTTTCCCCTTAAAGTTTTTCAGAAAGAGCACTAATTATTTAAACGAAACCCAATATTAACAGTAAAAAAAATATAATTAAACCAAATTAAATAAAACACCATTACATCATTCTGTTTATTTAGACGAATTAATGGAATCAGAAATATATAGAAAATAAATATACAATGGAATGATCAAAAAAAAAAAAAATAATAATAATAATAGTATAAGAAATACGATCGAAGAACATATATGTATGTAAACAAAAAAAATAATATAAGAAATACAAAACGATGGAGTATAATGAAAATAATAGTTCAGGCGAAATATATACACACAATTGTATTAAATAATTAAATATATTGAAAATGCATCAAAATACTTTAGGTTCCATTGCGCAAAACACTAAACTCGAACATAACCGAGTCTACAGGTACATCAGTATTGCTTTTCACTACACAGTAAATACAAATTAAAATTATTTCACCGGTCAAGTTATAGGGAGTCCTATACTCGATGTAATTGGTCTTCATTTCGTACAATCAGTGGCGGCTCGTGACTTTCAGTTATGGGGGTGATGCCTCAGAAATTGCGAACAATTGTGTCGATTATATATATATATATGAGAGAGAAAGTCGAATAGATAAATAGATAACTACTCACTACTCAGTCATAAAAATTAGTAAAATAATATCATAAAATCAATTATAGGGTACTTACGCTTAACGGGTAATTTCGAATTTGCCAAAAATTTTATTTATAAACAAATTCCATTGTTCTGTTTTTATTCTGAGCGTAAAGGTCTATTACTTTTTCATTGAAATTCTGTGTACTGTTGATCAAATTTTTCTCTATTGAAATCATTGCAAGAGCATTTAGTCTTTCCTGATTCATAGTGCTCCTTAAGAACGTCTTTATTCTTTTTAATGTTGAATGGCAGCGTTCGGCCTCGGATGTAGTCATGAGAATGGTCAAAAGAATTTTTATGAGCTCATGCTTTTCAATTTTTCTTTCATTTTGTTTATATTTGTAAAACCACTTTTTGCCCACGTCAAGTCACCACCGAGTAGTAGACAGGGAAACAAAATAATGCATTTTTAACTTTACAACCACAAAGCCAACTTTTTCTTTGGTACCATTCTGAATTAAAACTACGAATATATTTCTTATTGTTACTTATTCCGGGCTGAGATATTTGAATTTCTGGTGTAGGGCGTCCTTCAGTTTTAATAGCTATTTTTTCTTGAAGAGATAACTGAGAAAAATTACGAGACTGAATTTTACTCACTGTCACCCGACTCACTTCTGGGGCTAGCGCAGCCATGATAATAGAATAGGCGGCGCCTAATTAAAATTTCAAAAAACAAAAAGTCACTTGCGAAAAAAATATTCTAAGAAATGAAAGCTATATATTGTAAATAATCCAATTATTATATAATTAACTTCAATCTCACGACAAAAAATAAATGATAACGAATCATTGATAAATGCAATTCGGAAATTAAATTTCGAATTAGCAAACGATAGAGCAACACAACTACCACGTCAAACAAACAAATCGGCACTGCTCTGTCCACAGTGCTTTGGATCCTCTTAAACCCGCGATTCTGACTCGCTCTTCGTACGTCCGTCACCGAGGTTTCAAGCGTTTCGAACAAAATCTGGACCTGTTAAGTATGCAGTTCCACGGGAAGGCTGAAGCTACTTTCGTGATTCATTCGTTCGGCATTGAAATAGTTTAAGGAAAAAAGGATATAATCTGATTTAAAAACTCAAAGTTCATTGAAAAAAACAATCAGAGAAGCTATTTTAAATATTTAAATATAAAGATCATAAGATCATGGGGGTGCTGCAGTTCCACAGTGCCTACCTGCGAGCCGCTCCCGTGTACAATACTATTTTTGTGCCCGCTTTACTTTCGGATAGTGAGTTATCTTTAAACGAATTCAATCAAAAGCACACACAAAGATGCTTTCGTTAGACAAAACATCAAATACAAGTTTATAAACACTCCTTTCCAATCGAGTGTTTATTTTTACTGACTGGGCTTTTCATACGTGATCACTTCTTCACATAGCATCGTGGCAGTTGAAATAATCTTCTAAGTCGTAACGACATCTCCCCATTATATAAAGAAACAGTTCTTCAGGGTGAACTCATTGCACCAGTATAAGTTTGGTTCCTCTTTTCAAGGTATTATCTGTAAATTATTCACAGAAAACAAAAATAACTGCAAATTTTACTGTAGAGATGAATGAGTAGGAAAACTGAGCCGCGCATCCAATGTTTTAGGCGAGGTGACCGTGGTTACTACTTGCAACGAATCGCCTTTGAAATGATCTATGTACACCCTCCTACACCCTCCTAAAGGCCTGGAGACACCTAGTACCCCTAAAAGTATAGTAACATCAGACTTTTCAATTAACCACTGTTAATTTGAATGTTATTCATTTTATTTCGCATTCGTTGTTAAAATAATTATATGTAAAATCTGAAAACAATTTTCAGAGTATGATTTAAATATCGAGCGACTTTTCGACTGACAATTTACAATAAATCATGGATTATTCTATAGACTATAGAGTCATACCACCTAAAATATGAAAGGAACTCACTACCTTCAGTGCAGAACATTATATTCAAACCACAAAGCTCCTAATTTTTATCACATCTTTATATATTATATATATATATATATATATATATTCAGAGAGAGAGAGAGAAATTTGAAAAAAGAGATTCATTTAATATCAACCTTTGCTTAGTGAGAAAGGTAAACCGTGACATACCGTGTGAATATTTGATATCATCCACGTTTCAAAACCGAAAAACAGACTTCAATTACCATTTAATCCAATTGTACATTAAAAGAAAAAAATTCTTACAATCATAACGAATAATTATTTAAAAAAGAAAAGAAAGTTTTAACTTGTACAAAAGATTTTCAATCTTAATGATACCACTTCAAACACCCCTATTAAAATTTCTATCAATTCCAATTAGTAATTTTTAAATTTTTTACACATTTAAGCTAATTATAATAATAATAATAATTAGTAAATAAATTACATTCATCTACTTTTGTCAATCCTCGCTATATACATTTTTTTCAAAATCAACTTCTCTTTTTATTCCACAATAATGTGTAACAATGTAAAACTCGATTCGGAAAGCTTTTTATAAATTTAGAGTTATTAATAACTTCAACTTACTACATTATTTCCTACCTGATCCATCCTCCATGCAATAAAAAGTTCTGCTTTACTTTATGCGCAGTTCTTAGTCATAAGGATTTTAGATCCTACCTTTTTCCGTACCGTAACAGTTGAAATTTCTAGAAGCATCTACAAAATATGAAATGAGCTAGTTAATTATAAATTTCTTATAATTTCTGTGCTCATGTGGAAAGCAACATAAGATTTGTACTGAATATTTATATAAAAAATAAAAATGAAAAGAAAATGAATGTCCTTCACAACTTCTTTGCATAATAAATCTATTGTCTAAATGACATTCTCAGGAAGGAAGATTAGGTGACTTATTTTTGTGAGAAAAATAACTCCGAATTATTTCAGTACCTATGTTCCAGATATTTATTTCTCCTACGAGTGAATTTTTATAAAGATAAACACATGAGATTGCCACAGTGCTTTTCAAGTTCTTGAGTAAATGTTACTTAATGTCGTTATCTCATTTATCTACCGCTTAGATAATGTTCCATAATACACGTCAACTGGCTTTTTCCACAGATCATTTTATAAGATAAACATCGCATACGCCGACTCTTTTGTCTCAACAGGGCCAAAAACTTATGGGGTACGGATGAGGGCGGGGGAGGATATGAAATATATCGTGAAGGCTAAGGGTATATCTCTCTCTCTCTCTCTCTCTCTCTCTCTCTCTCTTTATCACACACAATTATTTTAGGAACTTACCAAAAGATATATTGTATAAAATAATGAAAAAGTAGCATTTCCATCCTCTAATAAAGGTACATCTATATAGAAACACTTAAAGCGTACACGACACTGATTCCCACAAGGAAAAATAAAAAATTATTCCAAGGCTTTTCGTGTATTCAGAAGTACACTTCGTCAGGGATTGATTCGCTCTTTTGCGTGGTAATTAGATTGAGATTCAAGCTCATATTCAGGGCCTACATTATCTATAAGATCTGTGGCACGTGGAATACGCAGCCTTCAAAAGATGTGAACAATTCCTCTGTGGATCAGTTCAAGTAAAGGATAGATTGAATCTTGCACACTATTTGAAGGTGTAGGAATTTTTCCCTGGTGCCCGCTGCTAGTAACAATTCCACGGCATGGGAAGCATTGCTTTTTGAGGTACTTCTTGTCCTTGTAACTCTCTCTCTCTCTCTCTCTCTCTCTCTCTCTCTCTCTCTCTCGAAGACGCTGGAAATTGTGGAAGACATGTCCCAAAAATACATCAAAGTGGGAAAGAGACGCAGTTTCGAGAGACAAAAGAGGTCACTATTAACAACCCCAACATACAGTGGACCGATACATATGAAATCATTGTGGAAGGAGCAAAGTATGTTAATACCATTCGTACTAATGGTATCATGGTACATTTTTAATTTTATATATATATATATATATATATATATAAATGTGTGTGTATATATATATATATATATTATATATATAATATATATATATATATAATATATATATATATATATATATATATACACACACAGGGTGTCCGAGAATTATCTGTACAATTTTTGGCTGTTAGTAAAAGTCAACCATGAAGTGTAGAAATTCCAGTGTTGTTCCATTTTACAGAGAATCTCATTAAGTTTTTTCTGATACCAAGTTTTGACAAGTTTTTTAGAAATTCCAGTGTGTCCGAACATTATCTGTACAATTTCATCTTTTAATAAAATTCTTGATAACACACGTAAAATTCTTAAACAAGATTATTTAGAATCTGTATTTTCAAAAGTTTCTTTTATTAAAGTAACGTTGTTACAAACATTCGATATGTGCACCATTAGTGATTCGCAAAACATCCAATCGATACTCCAAATGTTGCCATGTACGCTGCAGCATATCCACATCAATTTGCTCAATAGCAGCTGTGATTCTTGCTTTTAAATCATCAATGTCTGTCACCCGCGTACATTTCTAAAAAACTTGTCAAAACGTGGTATCAGAAAAAACTTAATGAGATTCTCTGTAAAATGGGACAACACTGGAATTTCTACACTTCATGGTTGACTTTTAATAACAGCCAAAAATTGTACAGATAAATCTCGGACACCCGGTATATATATATATATATATATATATATAGGGTGAATTTCGCAACTAAATACATGAAATAAATATATGATGCAAACCCGCGAGGAAAACTAAAAATAAATTCAAAACCTCTCGTTTATTCAACAGCACACCTCGTCAGGGAATGAAGGAAAATGCAAGAGCTCAAAAATACTTATCTCTGTACAGCGTAAACAAATTAGTTAGGATGGGTTAGCGAGAACTAATGAGTACTAATTAAAGGCAAAATATATTTTAACATGATGTGGTTCATTTTATACGTTCCTGATCTGGTATTGAAATTATTTATAAAGTATATGAATCCACATTCTATTTTCATTTATCTTTGTTTTTAGAGAATTTTAGAACCCTAATTAATATTATGTTTATATTTATACGTAACTCACTATCCGAAAGTAAAGCTGGCACAAATAGTATTGTACGAAATGAAAACCAATTACATCGAGTATAGGACTCCCTATAACTTGACCGGTGAAATAATGTTAATTCGTATTTACTGTGTAGTGCAAAGCAATAATGATGTACCTGTAGACCCGTTTGTGTTCGAGTTTAGTGTTTTGCGCAGTGGAACCTAAAGTATTTTGATGAATTTTCAGTACATTTAATTATCTAATATAATTGTGATATATATTTCGCCTGAACTACTATTTTGATGATTGTACTCCATCGTTTTGTATTTCTTATATTATTTTTTTAAATTTTATTTTTGTTTATATCATACGGGGCTCCAATAAACCTTAGCCCCCATCGCCCATGGCCTAAACCATTAGAGGTACAGTAAAACTAAACATACCTTACAGAAGAGAATTTAATCCTGCATTTAATGAGAAACAATTAAAACTTGGTGTTCCCGCCATTGGCTTCCAAGACAGCCTGAATTCGCTTTGTGTAGCTTGCCAAAAGTGACGTGAATAGATCTTGATCGTTACGCAAATTTGCTAAAACAGTTTCAATGTGTTGCGTCATTGTATCCTTCGAAAATCGATTTGCTGCAGGTTTTTGAAACAAGAGACATTCAACCTTGTCCTTTATAACTGATCAAATGTGTTCACAGACGTTCAGGTCAGGAGAATTTCCTGGCCATTCTTCATTTCCAAAGAAATCGATCTCATGGTTCCACAACAACTGTTGAGTGGCTAATGCCTTAAAGCAGGGGGCCTTATCGTGAAGAAGTGTGACCTGATCGACATCCATAACATTGTTTGGGTTTCTTAGAAAAGGAATGACATGCTGGGATAGAATAATATCACGAAAATACTGTCCATCCAAAATCTGACCATTTGGCTTCAGCACCCACATGAGCTTCTTTGCAGTGAACAAAACAAACACACCAACACAGTCTGGACTTGTTAATAATTCGCGATAATGTTCATTGTCATCGATTTCATCTGGTGTTGTGGCCCACACTCGATCATTTTGGTAGTTAGGCCGACGTGTTACGTAAACAAAAAATTCATCGGAGACAGCTAAATGCATGAAATCATCCACATCCCAATCTTCAAGATAATGGGCAAACCACATTCTGTCATCGATGTTAAGTTGAGTTTTTCTTGGCTTTGGAAGTTCATGCCAAGGCTTTAAACCTTGCCTATGACGGTAGAGTCGAATGATCTCACCACTAACGCTCTTTCCTCTCAACACTTCGATCTCTCTAGAAAGTTTAGCACCGCTGTTTTTCCGCTTACGCGTACCGCTTTCAATGATGTCCTTTGTTTCCTGAGAGAGTGGCAAATTTGGGCGCCCAGATTTGGTTGTATCCATTTCACATTCATCCAAAGTTTTATTCCAATTTCTTTTGATGAAGTCCTCACTTCTTCGCCACTTTTTGGCAACCCATGAACGTGTTATAAAGGTGGCTCCAGCATCACGAGCTTCCCGAAATGTTATTGCTCGTATGCGATCTATCACACGTTGCCTCTCCGAATCACCAATTAATTGAGAAGCCATTATATTATCACTTTATCAGCTAGAGTAATTTTAATACCTGCAATAAATAATTTTTTTTATATATTTTTATAATCATTAACAATTATTTCGATATAAGTAAACATGTAAGCTGCAAATGGGGGCTAAGGTTTTTTGGAACCCCTTATATGTTCTTCGATCGTATTTCTTATACTATTATTTTTTATTTTATTTTTTGATCATTCCATTGTACTGTATATTTATTTTCTATATATTTCTGATTCCATTAATTCGTCTAAATAAACAGAATGATGTAATGGTGTGTTATTTAATTCGGTTTAATTGTATTTCTTTTATTGTTAATATTGGGTTTCGTTTAAATAATTAGTGCTCTTTCTGAAAAACTTTAAGGAGAAAGTCTCTCTGGCTTTTAATAAATAATTACATAAACCATTATTTGGCAACTCGTGTAAATAAAATAAATGGTGGTATCTAGCAACTCACCCTAATAAGGTATACATGAACAATTAAAAAACATTATTTGGCAACTCATCTATATAAAAATTAAAATAAATGGTGCTCTCTAGCAACTCACCCTAATAAGGTACACCTGGACATAATTAAAATAAATCGTGGTATCTGGTAATGCCTTCATATATAAATAAAAACATTATTTGGCAACTCATCTAAATAAAAATTAAAATAAATGGTGCTCTCTAGCAATTCACCCTAATAAGGTACACCTGAACATAATTAAAATAGATGGTGGTATCTGGTAACCGCCTATATATATAAATAAGTGGTATCTGGCAACTCACGACCCTCTATATAACAGTTGCTTCGCCCCTGGATGTTCATAATGCATCTGGCTCCAGCCAGGCGAACACCTCCTTCCTTCCTAGGTTAAGGCTTAGGTTAGGTTTCCCTTTGGGGATGAGGACATCCCACCTTTCCCCCCGAAGACCCTCCTTCTCCTTCCTCTTCCTCTCTTAGGTTAAGGCTACCCTTTGGCGGGAGGTCATCCCCCTTCTCCCCCCCCGAAGCTCCCTCCCCTTGGCAGCATTGAGTTGTTGCATAACCCTACCCAGGAAGCCAATGAAAAATTCCGTAGGTCCCCTAAAAGATACAAATAGCATGCTGAAATTTAGTGATATAGATATAGCTAATACGCTAAACAAGTTCTTCGTTACAGACTCACGGCAGAAGACTTAACAGAAGTACCAAATCTCCGGATTACGTATGACGGTGACCACCCCTTAGAGACCATAATTTTTACGAAACATGAGACGCAGCAACTAATTGATAATATGAATAAGTACAATTCACTCGGTCTCAACTTATTTCTCCCAAAGGTATTGAAAGAGGTTAGCCACAATAGCGTTCATGATTTAGTAAAATTCCCTGGCTACTTTTCCAGGGTTAATGTATTTTCTTCAACCATTTTCTGTACCCTCCTTTGGAGGGGAGGTAGCGGAGGGTGGGGAGAGAGCCTTATGCTTTTCTATCTATTTTTCTACTACTGCATGAATAGGTTAAAAATGGACCAGTTTAATAACAGAACCTCCCTAAGTGGATCGAAAGATCTTTGAGGCTCTCTCTCTCTCTCTCTCTCTCTCACACACACACAACACACACACACACACACACAGTTTTGTACAAAGAATTTACTTAAAGGATTAAAAGTTGAAATTAAATAAGATTTACATTCTTACATTTGTTAATGAATGAAAGTTCTGAATCGTAGAAATGGATTTACAACTTAACGTCGAGCAAACTTTGAAAATTTAATATTGTTTCGGAAATAAGTTCGCCTAGAAACACAAATTCTAAAAAAAATAAAAAATACTAATTACTAACTGATCACATTTGTTTTTGAAGTTTTATTACTGTCGCCGAAAAAATGAAGTACAGGGTGTCCGAAAAGTCTGGAACCATAGAAGAAATTTGTTATAATTTTTTTTTGTTTCAGGGTATCCGTGAATGATGGCGTTAAGTTTACAAGAGCGTATAGAGATTATTCTTCTGTGTGGACGTGATGGCTGGTCCCATAAAAGTGTGGCAGATGAATTTAACGGTCGTCATCCTGAAAAAATCCAGTAACACACAGCGCGGTTGGAAAATTATTGAAAACGTTTAAAGAGACTGGCTCTGTCGCAGACAAACCACGTTCAGGTCGTCCCAGAACCTCGGAAGAAGTCCGTGAGACCGTAATGGCGAAAATTTGTGCTAGTCCTAAAAAAGTCATTGAGGCGTACAAGCTTGAAAATTGGAGTACCGAAAAGTACCATCCATGATGTTTTGAAGCGCGAAAAGTTTCACCCGTATAAATTGAATTGCAGCTATTGCAATACCTCACAGAAGATGATCCAGACCGGCGACTAGAAATGTGTGAATGGTTCTTCAATAACATTAAACAAGATGAAAATTTCTTCCTGGTCTACTGTTTTCAGATGAAGCAAATTTTTATGTAAATGGAAAGGTGAATAAACAGAATCATAGATACTGGTCGCAAGAAAATCCACACTGGTTCTCTGGAAGCAGAAAATCAAGGAGCTGCGAGAATAATGGTGTGGTGTGGCATTTGGGATACAAATGTCATTGGTTCATTCTTTTTTACTGACACTGTAACTGGAGAAAGGTATTTGCAGATGCTAGGAGATAAGTTATTGGCAGAGCTTGATAACCTGGAAGGCAAACCAGAATGGTTTATGCAAGACGGTGCTCCGCCGCATTATGCGCTCCCAGTTTGTCACTTGTTAGATGAAACATTTCCAGGACGGTGGACTGGTAGGAGGGTCCAGTAGAGTGGGCTTCGAGATCGTGAGATTTAAATCTACTCGACTACGCTTTTTGGAGCTATGTGAAGTCACAAGTTTACGGTGTAAAACTTGCTAATACAACTCATCTCTAACAACGAATTGAACAAGTCTGCAAATCCATTACAGCAGACATGCTAAGAAAAATTCAAAACAATATGAAGTTTCGTCTGCAAACATGTTTAGAGATATGGGGTCGACATTTTGAACAAATTTTATAATTGAAGTGTAAATAAAGTGTTTCTCCTATGGTTCCAGACTTTTCGGACATCCTGTATTGAACAAAAGAAAATTTACCAATTGTTAATATTTTGTGCTTTTTAAAAATTTTATTTCAAGACGAAATTTTTTCCGAAGGTGTACACCAGGGGTGGCCAAAACGTCGATCGCGATCTACCAGTAGATCGCAGAGCAATTTTTAGTAGATCGCAGAATGACCAGTAGTTTAGCCTAGCAACAGAGACCTTACATTTCACAATACTAACGAGTACACGACCCGACCGCTACTACCAAAAATTAGCGTTCTTTATGTTATCACCTCCATTATCGGTAGCAACATTTATTTGTTTTATCTTTGTGTTTACCAGTCATTTAACAAACAATAACAAAGTTCAACTTTAATAATTCTGAGAGATATTTAATTAATGTCACAGAAAATGATACCGCTAACTTTAATTTTTGCCAAAATTTCATACCGCGGTAAGCTGAGCTGTTATGAGCATGTGTCACTTAAGTGATGGGTCACTCATTTGGAATAATCGGTGGTGAAGGTCAGTCTCCAGTCCAATTGCATTAACACCGTTAAAATGAGTGCTGGACTAAGTGCCAAGAAACAGAAAACTTACAACTTTCACAATGAGTGGGAGACAGCATATTTTTTACGATGAAAAATCCCAAATGTGTGTGTTTAATTTGCCATGCATGTGTCGCTTTCATCAAAAAGGGGAATTTAGCGAGGCATTTTAAAACTATTCACAAACGGTATGACAGTGATTTCCCAGCTGAAAGTGAACTACGTAAGAGAAAAGACAATGAAAGAAGCATTTATAGAGGCAGCAGAGTCGTTGCTTCAGAATTTCAGTAAAAATCGGAAATATTGTCTGCTATTAACCAGCTTCAGCTATCCAGAAACATTGTGATGCGGCGTTGTGAAGTAATGGATGAGAATTTGGTGGAACAACTGAAGAAAGACATACATTACTGCGTGTTCCTTTCACTTCAGTTTGATGACTCGACAGATGTGATCGACACATCACAGTTATGCATTTTTATTAGAATCGTGTTTAAAGATATGACTGCCAAAGAAGAACTGCTTAAAATCCTACCTTTAAGAGGGAAAACTCGAGGTGAGGTCATTTTTTATGCATTCAGTGAGTTTGTTAACGACACACAATTCCCACTTCACAAGCTTGTGAGCATAACAACTGACGGATCACCTGCTCTGACTGGCCGCTCCAGTGGGTTCATCGCCCTGTGCAAAAGTGACAGAAGGTTTCCAAACTTCTTTAATTATCACTGCATAATTCACCAACAAGCATTGTGTGATAAAATGTTGAATATTAAAGAAATTATGGATATTTCCCATAAGATTGTGTGTTCTATTCGGGCGAGAAGTTTACAAAGGCGTCTCTTCCGGTCTCAGCTAGAAGAAAATAAAGCAGAACACACACTGACCTTTTGTTGAACACTGATGTCAGGTGCTAAGTAGAGGTAAATTCCTGCAGAAGTTTAGGGATCTCTTACCTGAAATTAAAGACTTTCTGAAGTTAAAAGAAACATATTACAAAGAGTTGGAAGACGAAGTGTGGCTGTTAGATTTAGCCTTTTTGACTGACACCACTGCTTTCTAAATCAGCTAAACTTAGAGTTGCAAGGTAAAAACAAAACTATTGTTGAAATGATTCCCTCAGTGAATGCTTTTAAACAAAAACTAGAACTGGTATCCTCACAGCTGCAGCGACACCAACTGCGGAACTTCAAAAACATTATGTCAGAGCTGGAAAGTCAGGGAAAGAATGCGACCAGTTTGACAGTGTTCGATACGTTGAACAGTTGCAGAATGTTATTACAGACTTCAACAGACGGTTCCAAGACTTAGCAACACTAGAACCTGTAGCAACATTCATGTGCTTCCCATTGGTGCAAACTTTGACAGTGATGATATTGCACCAAAAATGGCCTCATTGTTTAATATGGACATATCTGCAATCGAGAATGAAATTGTGACTCTGCGAAACAACATTCAAATCAAATCCAGGTCTTCAGAAGGAAACTTTTGGCACCTACTTCTTGAAGAAAAGTATCCGAATGTCAGAAAAAGTGCCTGTAGTTAGCATTTTTTGGATCAACCTACCTTTGTGAGTCAATGTTCTCACACATGAATATCATCAAATCAAAATACCGAGCAACTCTGACAGATGATCACCTGGATGCTTGTTTGAGGCTAGCAATCAGCAGCTACAATCCGGTCTACACACGGCTTGCTGATGCCATGCAGTGCAAATCATCACATCAGTAAAGTAAGCTCTTCCTATTCCAGTATACCTAATTTCTAATAAGTTTGGGGGTTAAAATTTAATGAAAAATATGTGTGCATTTGGTAATATATTTTTATATTCACTTCATTTTATGCTTGGTTTTTTCTCTCTCTCTCTCTCTCTCTCTCTCTCTCTCCTCTCTCTCTCTATATATATATATATATATATATATATATATATATATATAAAACTGGGCTGGTGGATCGTATAGGGAGAACTTTGGAAAAAGTAGATCCCATCTCAGTAAAGTCTGGCCACCCCTGGTGTACACTGTACATAGGTAAATGTGCACAAGTACAGCAGTTTGTATATTCTAAAAGTACTTGGTTAAAACTATGCGAAAAATTAACAGAAGTGATGTAAGTAATGCCAATAAACGGTGTACACAAAAGGAACGTGTAGAAAAAGAGAGATTGCAGCCAAATGAATCTCGCTTTCTGTGCGTGCGATTTTGCGAGCTGTTTGAAGGTTAGGGCGAACTAACTATCTGTTATTGTTATCTTCTTTGGCGTAAATTTTTTTTTAAGTAAAATGTGGTGGTGTCGTGGTTCGATTTCCGGCGATGGCAGGCGGCGCTCAGCTCACTGAGCTGTTCATCCTTCCATACCAAAAAAAAAAAAATTGGTTGGTAGCCTACCCTGGGTAGCCTAGTGATTGAGACGCTGGGCTGCTGCTGATCGATAGGTCGTGAGATCGAGTCTGCGCGAGGACTTTGTAATTTCTGGCCAGGAGTGGTAGGTCGTGGTTCGGATTCCACGTTTAGCTGCAGGTCTAAGGTGGGGCAACGAGCTTGACAGCCAGAATGAACGATTCGGAAGAAAGCAAAACCAAGGTTTCCATTATTGAGTTTGCATTTTGTGGAAGATTATGCAGTTCCTCTCGCAAATTTTCTTAAAAATCGAAGTTAACGTATTTTTTACAATTTGGTACGATTTTTTTGTGAGAGAGAGAGAGAGAGAGAGAGAGAGAGAGAGAGAGAGAGAGAGAACCCCACTCAAACTCTGTCGACTCGCTGGCCTCGGAGGTTTTGAAGTTATAACTTTGTACTGAGCGGATTTGACGTTATCCGAGGTCGAGCCGATACTGAGATGGATGGCCATTTGGTTGACATGGTTTGAGGCTCTTGTACAGGGTGTTCGAAAAGTCCCGTCACCTCCTACAAAATGTACATATTGTAATATCAATTTTATTTTTGTGTGATTAATTGAATTTATGTGACAGGACAGTGATGAGCACATGGGCTCATGAAAGGTCACATACTGGCAAAACGATGCATGATATCCAGAATGATTTCAACACAAGATTCAATAAGGCTGCACCACCAAACAAGACGGTATTACGCTGGGAGGAAAAGCAATTGAAACTAGCTCCATCAAGGACAGACCACGGTCGGGAAGACCCACAACGCGAGCAGAACAATGTGAAGGTGTGATTACATCGGTGGCTCGTTCACCAAAAAAATCACTTCGGAAACGATCACAAGAACTTGCAGTCCCCATGTCCACAATGAGAAATCACATGCTAAAAGATCTCGGCATGAAACTATACCGCCCGTCATTTGCGCATAATCCTTTGTTACGAAAATGATGGTGGACACAGCTATTCTTGATTAGTAACTGCAATTAGTAACTGTATTTACTGTAATTAAAGTAATTGTTGCTAGTGACTTGTGTCTTAAATTACACCTACCACATACAGTATAAATACAATTAATCACACAAAAATAAAATTGGTATTACAATATGTACATTTTGTAGGGGGTGACGGGACTTTTCGAACACCCTGTACACCGAAGAAGGTGGAAAATTTCGGATTGTACTGAACCACATCAAAAAGGATGGGTCCGTTGGAACTGTTTTGGCAGAGAGAAGATTAATTTAACCCTTATTTCCTAACCTGGGTAAAGTATATCCTAAGATACTGAATTTAATTTGGATAAATAAAATTCATAAAAGGTCTAAATTTTGGAATTTTGCTGAATGTAAATGGCGATAGTTCAGCGTTATTCTAACTTTTAAATATGGTTGAAGGATATGATTGAATTCATGTTAAACATTTAACTAGGTAAAAGTTAGTTGTCAATACGATTCTGCCGAGCGTTAGCAGATGGCGCGGCAGAGCCATGCAGGAAGCTACTTGAGAATATAATGATATAGCATATAGGCTATAATATAGACTATATGCTACATCACTATAAAAAAAAAAATATATATATATATATATAGATTGACAGACAGATAGATTGATAGATTGATAGATAGATAGATAGATAGATACGTGTGTGTGTTGCAGGTTATACCGTATTGTAAGAGTGTGATTTGTATGGTGGGGTCATTGTGAAAGTTGAACGTGAGCGATAGGTGGAGTGTGAAACTAGAGCTTGGTGTGAATAATTTGAAAGTGAGCAAGGTGAAAGGTAGTAATGGAAGTTTGGGGATGATTCGTGCTTGTGATCTGAACAATAGAGGTTGGAAGCGGGAGATTCAAAGTTAGAAGTTGCAAGAAGTTGGATATTTCAGGGTACAGAGTACAGTGGTGTCTTTGAGCATTGCCTATAGTGCAAGTGTGGAAGCCTCTATACGAGGCTTCAAATTTGGAGTGTAGAACAACGCTTGGGTTCGGCTGGGGAACTGAATTCCTGGTTCAATTAAAACCGTTTCGTCTACCCGAACTGAACGTGAACGGTCGGAACGTTTTGTGGCCCCGTTCCGATGCTGAGCTTCTGAGCTTCATCAGTAAATTCGAGAATTAAGACAGGATTGGAGCAAAGCCTATCCTTTCATGCCGTCTAAACACCACTGCTACTGGACTAGCCGAAGTAAAGTGATAGCCGAAGTGATAATTTACTTTAAATAGGCACAGGACGTACTGCTTGTATATTACTTTAAGTTTAAGTATTAAGTTTAAGTGTTAAGTTTGGATAATATGAGTATCGTCACGTTCAGAATATCAAAAGCAAATATAATTATAAAATATTAAAGCATAATTTTCTCATCTTTGATATAAGTCACTATGTTCGCAGATGCGTCCTTACCAAATTATGTAGATTTGAATATTATGACATTTTTATAGTGAAGATTTCCTGTTTTGGTTATAATGTACTTTTTTTCATAAAATATTTTTCCTGACTGGGCTATTTTTTCGCTACTCTGCGACTTAATTAGTTGGTTGGTATCTGTTCTGTCTTTTTTTTTTCTAATTGGATTCAGTTTGGTTGTGTTTGTGATAGAATTATGACGTGCTGTTCGTGTGGTTTCTGACTTTGAGAACTTGATTCGTCATGTGCCCTGATGAAGAGAAAGCACTGGATGTTTTTATCAATTACGGCATTATTCTCTCATCCTTAACTTCCCCGAAATGTGACAGTGAGTGCCTAATACGAAAAGATCAGAAGATATTTAGGTGAAATAACCAATATTAACCTGTTAGGCCAACTGAATGCCCGGTTAGGCCAACTGAATGCCCGGTTAGGCCAACTGAATGCTCAGTTAGGTCACCTGTTCACCCTTGATGATTGGTTAGGTTAAGTAATGATATTTTCGTTAGTTTTAGGCTTTTTAGGTTACTACTCCCACTTATGTTAGTTTTAAGGTTAGGGTTAGGTTAGGTTAGGTAAGGTTAGTTAATTAATACCAAAATACATTTTTCTAGTAATATTTGATGTGTTTTGCTTAGATTTTGACCTCCATTTCCCTTGAAAATGAGCCAAACTTCAAAGTACTATAACTTTGTTGGATCTCATTTCCGAGGGAAATGGAGGTCAGATTTGAACAAATCACATCAAATACTACTAGAAAAATGTATTTTGGTGTATAAAATGAGTGAACGTGTCTATATACATAATTACCTTAAGTTTAAGGGTTAAGTTTAAGGGTTAAGATTTAGGGACCTGGACCTTTAATGGGCCGAGTGGATAAATTGTTTGCTAAACACCACATTGCTTTTCGAACTCATAAGTACTGTAAGTAAGAGAGTCCCAGTAACAGTATTGTATCAGTAAGTGACGCATCCGGAAACAAGTACTCAGCCGGTAGCAAGTAGCTTTCCGGTAACAGTATGAGTAATAGGACATCCGGGATCCCGACAGACAGCTCATTTCCCGGTATGCTATTTTCAGGGGAAACTCTTGAACACGGTTTTATTATGAGGTATATTTATTTCATGCAAAGGCTTTTCACAATTGAAGTTTTAGTTCACCTGTTTTTTAAACTTTGAAAACCGTTTTCGCTTGAGTATGGGGTGAAATAATATAATTTTTTTTCCTACTGAAAAGTGAAACTGAAAATTGATCTTATCGCTTTGAGTTCGTTCTTTCTAGAAACTCCTAGAATGGATTTTACTTCTATTTAAAATTTTTTTGATATATTTTATATTAAATTTCATTAGAATTTATAATTTTTATTCTTATTTATTATGTTAAACCTTTGAAACATGCTAAAATTTATAACTAAATTTTTGCTAATCAGTAATCATGTATAACATTCTATAACATTCTAGAATAATTTCAACCAATAGTATAAAAGCACTACCAAGCGCAAGCGGCAGGTTTATTATCTAACGCCCAGTCTACCGCTTGTATCATAGTGTAGTGTCTGTTGATCTGCCGTACCACATTATGTCCACATATTTATATCAGTGTTTTAAATTATAATCCCATCATGTCACGCAGCCAAAGTGAATCCAAATCATAGCAGCATTTTGAACGATTAGAAGGAAATGAAAGTGCTAAGTGCAAGAAATGTTCTGTAATAATAAAATGCAAAAGATATTCAACAAGCGGCTTGCTTCGTCATTTGAAAAGTGTCCATAAGTTCGAAGATGAAAACTTTAAAAGACCATGTGCAAAGATTTTAGATCCTGTCAGTAAGAAAAAAATAGGGCTGAACAATGTTCAACAAAAAATAACTTCGTTTGTATTTAAACCAGGGACAGAGACCCGCGAAGAAATATACTTTTTATTATATTTACCAGATACATAAAAATTCCTTTAAAAATGCTTGGTGTAAATTAATTTAATTAACGCAGTAGCTTTTCGTGCTATCCTACATTTAAAACTTTCCTTTAATAAGTGATTGGGAATGCAAGATAAGTGTATTCATGGTGCGAAAAAACTCCAAAGCTTTTCTTTCCAATATGCCTTTCCTTACTTACTTTTAACTTTTCTTCACGTATTTTATACTGTAATTTATAGAGAGTTTAAAAGAAATTGAGACTGAACATTTGAACAAAATACCGAAGTTGGCAACTCTTTGAATTCGTACATGAAGGCAATTGGCCCAAAGCAATTTTAAAACCGAATTGTAATTCTAATGAAGCAATATGCTCGTGCTATTTTCTCTGACATTACGAACGCGAAAGAGATTTTTCCACTAATTGAAAGTGTAACTGGAAGCAGTAACTTATGATGTGTATAATGAATTCTTGATTTCGAGTAATTTCATATAATCGGGAGGAAAGACTATATATATATATATATATATATATATACAGGGTGTTTCAAAAGTCCCTCATTATTTTTAAAATTTTATTAAAATAGCAATTACAAGAGGAACGAAATGACAATTTGGTTGCTGAGTCTACGATTCATGAGAATTTTGGTGGCATCAAACTTGGCTTCATAAGTCTACTGGAAAGTCACTGGTACACCTCAACGTGGGCACCGTCTTTTTCGAAACAAGCGAGCCACCGTTTTACGCATTCTTGGCCGACATTGGACAATATTTCGGGAGTAACAGAAGCACACGCATTCCTGATCCGTTCTTCTAGTGTGGGGACTCGCGGCTTGGTGGCGTACACTTTGCTCTTAATGTAGCCCCACAAAAAGAAGTCGCATGGGGTAAGATCAGGCGAGCGAGCAGCCCATTCGATGGGACCACGGCGACCAATCCACCGATCCGGGAACTGCTTATTCAGAAATGAGCGAACCTCACGCGAGTAATGAGCAGGGGCACCGTCTTGCTGGAAAATGACTTCTTGCATGTCAGCTACAGCTGACAGTTGGGGATGCAGAACTCCTGAAGCATACGAAGGTAATTGTCTCCGTTGACGTTCACGGAATTTCCATCTTGATCCCGGAAGAAACGGACAATCAGCCCAGCTGAGGAGATGGCACACCAGACGACCAATTTCGGCGTCCCTTTCATGTTCACGGATCTCCGCAGGATTGTGAGTTCCCCAGATGCGGGTGTTGTGCCGATTGACGCGACCAGAAGGTGGAAGAGAGCTTCGTCGCTGAGCCACATGTGCTCCAGGATCGATGGGTCTCTTTCGTAGTGATGCAGCAGTGTCTCACACATCTCCACCCGGCAATCGTAGTCTTGAGGTTCCAGCTTCTGAACCACCTGGATCTTGTACGGATACAGCTTGAGACCACGCCGCAAAATCCGTTGGATAGATGTCGCGCTGATGTTCAGTTCCGCAGCAGCTCGCCGATGGACTTTCCTTGACTCTGAGTAAACGCCTCACGGACAGTTTCGACATTCTCCTCACTCCGCCCACTTCGAGGTCTTCCTGATCGTGGTTTGTCCTTTACGGATCCGGTCTCCATAAACTTCCGTGGGTGGCGACGATGGTGTTCCTATCCGGTGCATAATGCTGTCCGTAGACTGCCCGGAATCGTCGCTGCACTTCGACCACAGATTGAAAAACCTCCTGCCATGCAGCGATTTTACACCTCTGCTCTAGAGTCAGCATGGTAGCAGAAGAAAACGGAGCAAAACTTCAAATGTAGACTCAAAAAAATTCCCACTACTGAGTAAGAGTTTACCACAAGATGAACGTCGTTGGTCGATTAGCTGCAAAGAAAATTGAAATCAAATTAGTGAGGGACTTTTGAAACACCCGGTTATATATATATATATATATATATATATATATATATATATATATATATATATATATATATATATATATATATATATATATATATATATATATATATATATATATATATATATATATATATATTATTATATTACTTATTACTTGTTACTTTTGTTGAGTTTGAACGACGGTTCAGGATCGACCTGCGGTCGACCCCTCTGCAGCATCCCGCCTCATTTGCGGGACTTGGTGAAGGAGGGAATTGCTCTCTGATCGCCTCCTGCCCTCGTAGCCAGCCACGCATGGCTGGTCAGGGACTTTGCACAAGAATCTGTCCAGCTGGTTCTTGAAGTTATTCAGGTTGGTGTGCTGGAGATTCCTCACTTCTTTTGGAAGGACATTGAAAAGCTTTGGGCCCCGTATTCTGAGGGTATTTTCCATCCTCGTTTTCATGGCTCCTTGTCCCACCGCAGCTGGGACCGTACAAAATCTGCCTCTTCTCTCATTCCAGTTTGTTTCTATTTCATTTCTGAGGTTAGGGACAGAGCCCTCAAGTATGTTCCATATGTATATTATTGTGTACCGCTCTCGCCTTCTTTCAAGAGAGTAGAGTTCCAGGGATTGTAGTCGAGACCAGTAGTCTTCACCTTCCGTTTCCTCTATCTTAGACGTAAAAGTCCTTTGTATAGCTTCAATGCTCGCAATGTCTCTTTTTCTGTGTGGGCTTGTGAGTACTGAGCAATACTCAATTATTGGTAGGACTAGACTCTTCCATAATTTGAGCATGATGTTTGCTTTTCTGCTGCGGAAGCTCCTCCAGATGATTCCCATTATTTTTCTAGCCGTTGTGATTTTGATTTTATAGTGCTCTCTGAATTCTGCATCCGACGACATTATTACTCCAAGATCCCTGACTTGTGGATTTGGTGTTATCTGTTTGGCTTGCGGAGTTTTGTACCCTTTTTTCTGTAGCTCTTTGTTATTACCATATCTTAGAAGTTGGAATTTTTCTTCGTTGAACTTCATATTGTTGTCTTCTGCCCACTGGAATAATGTTTCAATGTCGTTTTGTAGTTTTCTTACGTCATCTTCGTTCAATATTTCCTTACATATCTTCGTGTCATCTGCGAAGCATGATACAATACTGTCCTTAATATCTGTATCAATATCTGCAATCATTATTATGAACAGCAAGGGAGCTAATACTGTCCCTTGTGGGACAGAGCTCACGACTTCCGAGACTTCCGATTTAACTCCGTTTACCACCACTCTTTGCGTTCTTTGCGTCAAGAAATTAAATATCCACCTTCCTAGCTTTCCAGTAATTCCTGTATCCTTAAGTTTGTGTGCTATGATTCCATGGTCACATTTATCGAAGGCTTTAGCAAAATCAGTATATATTACATCAATGTTTTGTCCTCGACACAATGTTCCTAATATTTTCTCCTGGTGGTCTAGTAGCTGTGACAGGCATGATCTACCCGCCCTGAAGCCATGTTGATTTGGGTTGTACAAGTCTTTTTCTTGTAGGTAGTAGGTAATTTTGGCTCTAATTATGCGTTCAAAACACTTTATAAGGTGTGAGGTGAGAGCCACTGGCCGATAATTTTTGGGCATTGCTCTGTTACCACCTTTAAAGGGGGGCAATATTCGCGTTCTTTAAGGGGAGTGGAATTTGTCCTGTGTCGAGTGATTTCCTCCATAGTAAGTATAGCGGTTTTGCAATACTCTCTTTGCATTTCTTCAGAAATGTGGCACTCCATGTGTCTGGCCCTGGCGCTGAATTGTCTCGCATCTGTGATAAGGCCGTAATTACATCTCCTTCCGTGAACTCGAAGTCCATTAATAGGTTTGTGCCGGGATTTGTTCTTGGTTGATCCGTTTCAATGTCGAAAAACTCGTCTGGGTTTTCCACTTCCATCTCGGACTTAGGGGTGCTAAACACAGATTTAAATTGTTCCCTAAGCAGTTCACTTATTTCTTTCGGGTCATTTGTGTATTCGGCCTCCCCGTCTATCAACGGTCCAATACTCTCTTTACACTGCATTTTCCTTTTCGCAAAAGTGTAGAAGTATTTTGGGTTATTTTTTATGTTTTCTGCTACCTTGTTTTCCTCCTCGTTTGTCTTATGTATGAATGTTTGCTTTAGGTCCATTTCTATTTCGCCAAGTTTCCTCTCTAGTTTGAGTCTCTTTGCATCAGTTCTGCATCTGTGGAGATGTTTTACGGTTTGTCTTCGTTGCCTGAATAGAGTCCTGATTTTCCTCTCGAGCTTGCTACGTTTTCTTTCCTGTCTCTCTGGAATATGTTTCAGTATTATAGGTTTGGTTTCCGTCTCTATTATACATAGTATTTCTTGTGGAGTCTTCTCGTGTAGTAGCAATTCCCAATTTACCTCCTTTAAATCTTTATTTACGTTTTCCCAATTTACTTTCTTTGAATTTATGTTTAAGCCTTCAAATATTCCATCTGCCTCTCTGGGATGCGTTTTCGGACCTCTAGGTGCTAACTTCAATTGTATATCGATGAGGTTATGGTCGGAGAACTTTGTGTGCGTTACTTTTTTATTTATTATTATCTCGTTGTTATTTGTCCACATTAAATCCAAAACGTTCTCCTTTCTCGTGGCTTCACAGATTTCCTGGGTAAGGGCGTAATGTTCCATAATATCTAAAAGCATTGTTGCTTGGGTTCTGTCATCTTTAGTAATGTTGCCATGAAACTTCTCAACATATATAACTTCGTCATTTTTCTTCCATGATATGAATGGGAAATTAAAATCTCCGAAAATTAGAATATTTGTTGCTGGAGTTTCAAGTAATTTTAATATGTTTTCTATTTCATTTGTAGCAAATTGGAATTCACTTTTTGTGGTGTTTGGTGGTCTGTAGATGTTCATAATGGTTAGGTTCAGTTCTTTTACTTCTAATATAATAACTTCAACTGTGCTGTTTGATTTCTTTACCCTCACTTCACATGTGTAAGTGTTTTTCACGTAGATACAACACCCTCCTCCTCGTCTAGCCACTCTATCTGCTCTGTATATGTTGTAGTCCAGCAATGCTATTTCAGTATTCTCGATGCAGTTTTCACAGCCTTTTTCGCACTTGTGTAAGTGTGTTTCCGTTAGGCATATGATATCTATGCTGGTTTCCGTAGCTAAATTTTGCAAGTATTGTAATTTGCAGTCTGCATGGTCCGTATAGAGGCCTTGTATATTTGTGTATAATACATTTACCGGGTTTCTTCTAATCTTCGTGTTCGATTTTCTTAAATGATGGTCGTTTCCTGGTCGATGTCGGTTCCTGTTTGGTGTTATTGGTTGGGCCGCTGCATTTGGGAGTATTGGGGTTGCGGCCCGTGATACCACTGTTGTTGTTGTATTATTGGTGGGTGGTGTTGAATAGGGGGGTGATGTGCGTAATGTTGTGGTGCATATGTTTGCGGCGTTCTGTCTCTCCTTGTTAGAAGGCAAGCTGAGCTTTTATTATTCTCATTTCTTCTAAAAAATATGTTTCATTACTCTTGCTATTTCTTCTATGTCTTTCTTCTAAAAAATATGTTTCATTACTCTTGCTATTTCTTCTATGTCGAATATGATCTGTTCTTTCCCGTTCTATTCTTTGCGTACCCTTTATGTGAAAAAGCGGGCACTCTATGTTCAGGCATTTTTTCTCAGTAATTGACTGTCTGCACATACGAGGGTGAAAAAAGTTGCAGTTTGGTCCGTACTTGCACTTCCCATTCCTCATCATATAGAAGCATTTTGTAGGGTGATTGTATATGCAGTTTGAGCCATATTTGCACGCACCTATTTTATAATATTCGCATATGGCCCGTCGTTTAA
Organism: Bathynomus jamesi; assembly: GCA_023014485.1. NCBI lineage: Eukaryota > Metazoa > Arthropoda > Malacostraca > Isopoda > Cirolanidae > Bathynomus > Bathynomus jamesi. The sequence goes on from JAJOZX010000868.1 coordinate 1,024,410, forward strand.
ATTCCCTCTGTGTTTTATGTGATTCGATTTCCTCTTCTGCTTCGCCACCACTTCTTCCCTACTCAGTGGGGTTGTTTTCTTTGGTGTGTATTTCGTATCTCCCTCTTCTGCCGTGGTACCTCTTTTTCTGAGGCTGCTTTCGCCCCTCCCTGTAGTGTGTTTTCTTTTTCTTTTTCCTTCTCGGTTGTGTAGGCGTTTTCTGTTTCATGTTTTTCTGTCGGTAGAGCTGCTGTACTTAATTCTTCTATTTCAACATTTTGTGTTCCCCTCTGTACTAATTTTCTATTGTTTTCCATGCATTTGACGCATAAGAAACCACAAAGTCCTATGATTTTGTTATTTATTCTATTTACCATTTTCCTGTCTTTTCTATCTAAGTTCATGCATTCGTAGTGCTTAAAGGTATTGCACAAAATGCAGTTTAACCCCGAGGTCTGGTCTGCTTCGTTTTTACAATCGCAAAGTTGATATGCGGCACATTCCATTACACATAATCCGGCTTTATTCAGTTTTCTGATTTTTCCGCAATTTACACATTTCTTCGAATGTTTGGCCATTTTCTCCTTTATTTTCCTCTTTATTTCCTCCTTT
>JAJOZX010000868.1:1030000-1035000 GCA_023014485.1 Bathynomus jamesi
GTAGGACTAACTCCACCCAAACATTACTTTAACTACACCAACATGAGTGATAGTGAGCGTGAAGATTTTGACCATTACTACAAAAGTTTTAATGAAGCTAATCCATACAATATAGCCCGATGAATGTGAACGTTATTGTGTGAATGCCGTACGTGTACTTAGAGTATGCTTTCAAGCCTTTAGAAGGATGTACATAACCCGTTTCAAATGCGATTCGCTGCAAGTCGCGACCACCATCACCTCATTATGTTTTACGGTGTTCAAGAATAACTTCATGCCTAAAGACACCTTAGCCGTTATTCACAAAAACAATCCCCGCAGTTATGGGCACAAGGCTATTTACTGGCTCATACACCTACAGCAGCAGACCGGAGTATACATAAAGCATGCCCGCAACACGGGTGAAGTACCCATTAAAGTTAATGGTCGTGTTTTTTGGGTTGACTGTCTAATTGAGGATCCAGCCACTGGTGAGAAGACTGTGTAATCCTTTAACGGCTGTTGGTGGCATGGATGCCCACGCGCTGAATGTGTCGTGACAGGGGACCTCGATGGAAGATCCCCCGCCGACAGCCTCGCATGGACCCGCACCCGCGATCAACTTATAGGCTCCCAGTTCACTCACAAAGTCTTGTTGGAGCATGAGTATGATGCACGGATAGAAACAGATGGACAGTACCGTGAAGAAATAGGGACCATCAAACTTTCAATGGTGTTGAACCCCCTGAAATGCGGTGACAGCTTGTTTGGAGGGCGCACAAACCCATTCAAGCTATACTTTCCGCCTACGGAAAGCGTGAAACTCCACTACTACGACTCCTGCTCATTATACCCCTACGTGATGAAAAACAGTCCGTACCCCGTAGGTGCACCTGAAAAAATGGTGGGTCCCACCATGCCAACCATCGAGGCGTTTTCAGCTAACTTGAATGAGCGCTACTTTGGACTCTCTTTCATAGACATGCTCCCCCCTCGCGATTTATCGATGCCGATCTTACCCGTCGTTATAGATCACAAGCTCATGTTTCCCCTGTGCGTGAAGTGCGCAGAAGAGAACAACGGTGATTGTGACCATACAACCAACCAGCGTAAGACCAGAGGTGTATATACAAGCCCTGAGCTGGCCTCAGCCATTCGTCATGGGTATAGACTAATGAAGATAGATGGGGTATGAAGGTTTCAGAAGCTACCCAACCATTTCATACCATATATAAACGCTTTTTTTAAGGAAAAGGTTAAGGCGTCAGGATATCCGCGAGGGGTTGATAACGAAGATGAAAAAACGGTTTATATTGAGCGTTACCGTGCCCATGAAGGTATACAGCTTCACCGTTCCCAAATTGTTAAGAATCCTGGCAAGCGCTTTAGTGCAAAGTTGTGTCTTAAACAGTCTTTGAGGAAAGTTTGGACAGGATACCGGCAAAGGGAATGTCCATTTGGCACAAAGTTTTAGTGAAGTCTGGAATTATGCCAACGCTCCCGATAAAGCGGTTATGGAGATCGTGAATGTAGGTAATACTTACATAATAAAGTACATCACCGTGCTGGTCACTGATACCTCACGGGTTACAAACATACCTGTAGCCGGTTTCACAAAGGCCTACGCCCGCATCAAACTTTGGGGCCTTTTGCACTCTCTTGGACGGAGGGTGTTGTACGCTGACACAGATAGCGTGATATTCACAGCGAGGGAAGGTGAATACATGCCCGCTATTGGGGAGTTCCTCGGAGAGCTAACTGACGAGATCAAGGATGAGTATAGTGATGGTGCATACGCAGACTCGTTTGTGTCAACAGGGCCAAAAACCTATGGGATACGGGTGAGGGTAGGGATGATACGAAGTATATCGTGAAGGCTAAGGGTATCACGCTTAACCATGCAAACCGTCGAGTCGTTAAATTTGACTTGTTGAAGGAACTATTGTGCTTGGAAGATAAGGGTGACGAACTACCCCAACTGACTGTGGGGACGCACAATTTTCGGGCGCAGAAACTGGGGTGTGTGAAGGAACTTAGGGGCACGAAGGTATGTCGTAACACATATAGGAAACGTTACCAGGTGCCTGGTACCTATGATACAGTACCCTTTGACTACCTTAATCCTTGATTGTATTTATATATATGTGTATTGATATATTTATTTATCACTTATATTTGTTCCAGTTAAAGTTTCATTTTATCCTTTGCGTGCTTGCGTGTGTGCATACAGTAAAAAGCTAAGCTCCGCCCACTTTAAGATCGGCAACGTGAGTCCTGCCGCTACCTGAACATGCCTCTATCCCTGCGTGCTCAGTTGACCTTTGCATACCCTTGAGTTCAGACGCCTATTCTCCAGCGTAGAAGAAAAATAGTAATGGCTACCTTTAATATTGTGTGTTCAACATTTATGAAGTGGTATTCGGCAAAGTGCCAAGATGAGGTGGATACTGAAAAACTCCCTATTCCCCCTTCCTTTGATACTTTTATGGCTACATTGAGCCGTGCGAAGGACCAAGATGGTCAAATACTCTACGGGTATTCTTGCGAGGGCATTGTAGGATTTCGTAGTACAAACGATGTATTGAAGTATGTTGTAGACTTAACCTTCATAAAGGCTCACATATACCGCGAAGTAGAAGAAGCAACACGTTCAGAAGATAAGCAACGGTTATGGTTAGTGATTCTTGTTGATGAGTGGTCGGACAAGCGATATTATGTCATGTTACACCATACCGACTACTCGTATCCTACGGTTGAGAATGTAAATCTTGTCATCATGGAGAATCTTAAGTATTTTTACCACTATATTAATATATATCATGACGAGGTTTGTAGTGAGGTTGTGGCTAATGGGCTGTGTGAGTTTTTAACAGATTTTAGAGATGAGTATCGCTTGTTAAACAAAAAGGATAAATATAGGCATATGTTTCTCTCAAATAGTGCACCGGATTGTGAAGATGTTTAGTTTGCGGAAATGAACGTCTGGTGAGTGATAAAACATTAAAGCTGGTATTGTTTCATGTAGCGGAAAATTCTGTTTGTCAAAGGGCACAAGTGTTCGAACAAGCCTGTACACGCTTCAGCAGTTTATGGTATGACTCATTCCCCCCAGCGAGCCGCCCACCCGTGTGCCTCGCGAAACAAACGAGTTCGAACAAACCCGTACAAGTTTCATCAGTGTGACTTACTCCGCCCGTCGAGCCGATCCGTCCACCTTTGGCTCATAGTCATCTCAGAGCTTGAACCGAGTGGACGTGCGAATACGATGGAACTTCCTTTGAGAAGCATTCTCAACGCCTCGCACGATGTCTCCGTGACGAAGTCATTACGCGTGTTCAGGCGTGAAACCGGCACCATTAACTATGTATTTGAAATGTTTTGCAGACAAGCAAACTCTGGTAAACGTAATGTTATTTATTTAAGTGTTGGGGAGATGAATATAGTCTTCGTGATAGTTGAGAAGTGGAGAGAGGACCGCTATAAAATACCTGCAGGTGTAGGTACAAGAAGAGAGCAAATTAGTGACGCCCCCTCATATGCTGTTGTTTGCAGGTTGTGTATAAATAACGAACAGCCATGCATTGATATACGACTGATGTGGAAGAATGCATGTGATAGTAACGTTCTTGTCCCTACGCGAAACCGATTCATCCTCGACAGAATGTTTGAAACCGTCGGATTCCGCAAGCTGAAGCCTATATGAGACGCTCGTGTTATGGATATGATTTATTTTGACACGGTTCCTGAATACGCATACACCGCTCTGCTCGACGGATTTATCGAATGTAGGAATGAACAAGGTGAGAATGGTCTAGAGCTGGATGCATATTTAAAAGGTTTAGATTCTTCGAAATATCCTGAACTTTGGTACAGAGCACTTGAGCGGTACAGGGCAGAGCTTGTCTACGCTGTTCACCCTGAAGAGCTGTACCTCTTTATAATGAATAGCTGTCGTTACGACTTGGAAGATTATTTCAATTGCCGCTATGCAGAGTGAAGAAGAGTTCACGATTGAAAAGCTCGGAACGGTAAGAAAAAACCCTCGATTGGAAAGGCGTGTTTATAAACTTGTATTTAATAATGATGTTGTGGTTAACGATGACCTCTTTGTGCGTGCTTTTGATTGTATTCTAGCCGTGTTTAAAGATAACTTGCCAACCGAATGTAAAGTGGGCACAAAAATAGTATTGAACGATATGAAAGCCATTTATGTCGAGTATAGGCATCCGTATAAGTTAAACGGTGAAGTGTTGCTTGGACGGTTTTACCGTAGTACAAAGTAATAACGATGTGAATGTAGACTCGATTACGTGTGAGTTTAGCGTTTTGCGCCGTAGAACATAAAGGATGTATATTTAATTATTTAATTGTTTATATATATATATATATATATATATATATATATATATATATATATATTTCCTGTACTAATATGCAATTGATTATACGTTTCGTATATTATTATTTTAATTATTTAATATACTTCCGTAGAACACAAAGGATGTATATTTATTTATGTAATTGTATATATATATATATATATATATATATATATATATATATATATATATATATATATATATGTCCTGTACTAATATGCATTTGCTTATACGTTTCGTATATTATTATTTTCAATATATTTAATTATTTAATATAACTGTGTGTATATATATTTTTTTCTGTACTAATATATTGATAATACAATGTTTTGTATATTTTTTATTATATATTTCCCGTTTCTTGTTTCTTATGCTATTATTATTTTTTGATCATATATATATATATATCCATTGTATATTTATTATATATTCATCTTTCGTATGCCATTATTATTTTTGATCATATATATTCCATTGTATATTTATTTTCTATATATTTCCATTAATTCGCCTAAATAAACAGAATGATGTAATGGTGTTTTATTTAATTCTTTTGGTTGTACACGGTATTTAATTATATCAATTGGCTGGCTTCTAAAGCGGATTTCTAAACCAGAATGTATGCATTAATTAAATAAATAG
>JAJOZX010000868.1:1042500-1070000 GCA_023014485.1 Bathynomus jamesi
ACGTTATCATCAGATTCATTCTTCCACATCAGTTGTATATCAATGTATGGCTGTTCGTTATTATAAACAACGTGAAAACAACGGCGTATGAGGTGGCGTCACTAATCTGCTCTCTCTTCTTGTACTACACCTGCAGGTATTTTATAACGGTCCACTTCCCACTTCTCAACTATCACGAAGAATCATCATTCATCTCCTCAACACTAAAATAAATAAACATTACGTTTGCTTGCTTGCCTGCAAATCGTTTCAAGTGTATAGCTAATGGTGCCGGTTTCACGCCTGAACACGCGCAATGACTTCGTCACGGAGACATCGTACGAGGCGTTGAGAATTCTTCTCAAAGGAAGTTCCATCGTATTCGCACGTCCACTCGGTTCAAACTCCGAGATGACTATGAGCCACAGGTGGACAGATCGGCTCGACGGGCGGAGTGATGAAACGCTGATGAAACGTGTATGGGTTTGTTCGAACTCGTGTGTTTCGTGAAGTACACGGGTGGGCGGCACAGGAACGCGTCACACTGCTAAAGCGCGTACAGGCTTGTTCGAACACTCTTGGACAAACATGAAGCAATATCGACTTTTAATGTTTAATCACTCACCAGACGTTCATTTCCACAAACTAAACACCTTCACAATCCGGCGCACTATTTGAGAGAAAACATGTCCATATTTGACCTTTTTGTTTAACAAGCTATACTCGTCTCTAAATTCTGTTAAAAACTCACACAGCCCATTAGCCACAACCTCGCTACAAACCTCATGATATATATTAATATAGTGGTAAAAATACTTAAGATTCTCCATGATGACAAGATTTATATTTTCAACCGTAGGGTACGAGTAGTCGGTATGGTGTAACATGATGTAATATCGCTTGTCACACCACTCATCCACGAGACTCACTATCCATAGTAGTTGCTTATCTTCTGAACGTGTTGCTTCTTCAACTTCACGGTATATGTGAACCTTTATAAAGCTTAGGTCTATAACATACTTCAGTACATCGTCTGTGCTACCTAAGCTTACAACGCCCTCGCCAGAATACCCGTTGAGTATTTGAACATCTTGGTCCTTCGCACGGCTCAATGTAGCCTTAAAAGAGGCAAAGGAGGGGGAATAAGGAGTTTTTCAGTATCCACCTCATCTTGACACTGCCGAATACCACTTCATAAATGTTGAACACGCAATATTAAATGTAGCCATTACTATTTTTCTTCTACGCGAGAGAATACTCGTCTGAGCTCAAGGGTATACAGAGGTCAACTAAGCACGCAGGAATAGAGGCATGTTCAGGTAGCGGCAGGACTCACGTAGCCGGTCTTACAGTGGGAGGGGCTTAAATTTTTACTGTACACACGCAAGCACGCAAAGGAGAAAAAGAAAAGCTAATTGAAACACGATTTATGTAATAAACGAAATATTCAAGATATATATATTATATATAATATATATTATAATATATATATTATATATATATATATATATATTTACAAATACATGTAATAAATAAGTTGACAATAGACACGTCAAAGATTATCTACAGATCTACAGAAGCTAAGGCTAACAAAGACCCTAAGATCCACTCTAAGGTTAGCCCGAGAGAAAGGAAAGAGTAGGGGGTTAAGAGAAGAAATAAGGGGTTAAGTAAGTAGCAACACCTATCACTCATGGGTTAACATTCAGAAAAAGAGAAAAAAGACTCACCATCATCATCCGCCGGCCACTGCCGACAAGTCAGAAAAATAGTCGGAGAGAATAGGAAAGGGGTGAAAGATGAAAAGAAGTAAAATAAGAACGCTTACAAACCATGCAAACACAGTCTTAACTCACAGTCATACCATGCAAACTACAGCATGCAAGTAAAGAGAGTTACAGACATGCAAGTAAGGAGAGGATAAGAAAAAAAAAAAGTAGGTAAAGTTAAACAAAAAGTGGGTTAGTTTACTCTACGAGCTACATCTACGTTCATGTTAGTCTAATTTTTTTTTTTTAATTTATTGCTGGCATCACACGCTGGCATGTCACAAGCTGGCATTAATCGTCAACAGACTCATCCTCGACCACCACCCCAGAGCTCCTGTTACTAATTGTTTTTTATTTTAAACAACGTTAATATTTTTAAAATGCCTATCTAAACGGTTCTTAAACATATTAACGCTGGTAGATGAACGACTGACGCGGGAAGATTATTCCATTTATCAATTACTTTAAACGTAAAGAAGTTTTTAGCGATATTAGTAATGAAACGTCTGCCACGCAACTTAAATCCGTTATTACGAGTATTGCTATTATCGAAAGTGAACAGTTTGTCAAAATTTACGTTATCGATGTTATTAACGATTTTGAAAACTTCAATAAGCTCCCCCTTAATCTCCTAGTTTCGAGTGAATGCAAGTCTAACTCTTTAATCCTATCTTCATAAGGCTTGTTGCGCAATGACGGAATTAGTTTCGTGGCACGACGCTGAACCCTTTCTAACCTATCAATATCCTCACGCAAATACGGGCACCAAAACTGAACGGCATATTCTAAATGAGGCCTGACTAGGGACTTGTAAAGGGGCAATATAATATCCTTCGATTTAAATTCGAAATTACGCGCTATGAAGCCTAACATCCTATTAGCTTTTGCGCAAGACTCCAGGCACTGGTTCCTAACTTTAAATCCTTAGATACGCGTACGCCTAAATCTACTTCCTCGTCAACGCTCGCTAACTCTCTATCATCCATCGTGTACGTGTAATTATTGTTACGAGAACCTATGCAAAACTTTACATTTGTCTACGTTAAATTGCATCTGCCACTTATCCGTCCACTCCATAATCCTATTTACATCGTCTTGGAGCCTATTTCTATCGTCCTCGTTAACAACCTTACCGCCTATTTTAGTATCGTCCGCGAATTTTGACACGTTACTAGTCAATCCTACATCTATGTCGTTAATGTAAATTACGAATAGCAATGGGCCTAACACTGAACCCTGTGGGACACCGCTACCTACATCCAACCACCCGATTCACTACCATTAACAACGACCCTCTGTCTCCTAGCACGAAGCCATTCCTCTAACCAGTTAGCTACCTGACCGCGTATACCGTGCGCTTTAACCTTCGCAATTAATCTTCTATGCGGAACTGTATCGAACGCCTTTTTAAAATCTAAATAAATAACGTCAGCCGCTCTATGCCTATCGTATTCGCGCACTATTTCGTTATAAAATTCTAACAAATTAGTTAAACAAGATCTATGGCGTCGAAACCCATGCTGACTACTATTAATCAAATCTCTACTTTCTAAGTGATCGATGATACGATCCCTAACTACGGATTCCAAAAGTTTACCGACAATTGACGTTAAGCTAATGGGCCTATAATTGCTAGCTACGTGCGGTCGCCTTTTTTAAAAATGGGCGTGACGTTAGCTAATTTGAAGTCTTCAGGAATAATCCCCGTTTCGAGTGACTGATTAAAAATCTTCGTTAAGGGGCCTACGATAACGTCTTTCAAATCTTTCAAATGTCTGGGATAAAAAGCGTCAGGGCCTGGAGCCTTGCTAACTTTTAGCCTATCGATATAATGCGCAATCTCACCCTCGTAAACAGTTATTTCATCCAAAATAGTCTCGCTACTAAATGGAACGATATCGTCCACGTCGGGGACATTATTTACGTCTTCTACGGTAAAAACTGTCGCAAAAAAGTTATTGAAAATACCCGCCATCGCCTGAGCGTCAGAAGCCAAAGCGCCGTTAACATCCACTAGAGGGCCTATGTTATCTTTTATCGGCTTACGATTATTGACGTATTCAAAAAACTTTTTTGGATTATGTTTACTATCCGCAGCTATAAGTATCTCTAAATTACGCTTAGCATTCCTAACTGATCTTTTAACCTGACGTCTAAGCTCGATATATCTATTAAAGTTAGCTGCCGTGCCATTGCGCTTATTAAGTCTATACGCTCTGTTACGCTCGTTTATGAACTCGCCTATTTCCCTAGTCCACCACTTGGGCCTACCATGATTTCTAGCGCGCTTGGGCCTACGAGGAATAAACTCCCTTTCAATATTCATAAAACTTTCTTTAAACGCCTCCCAATGCAAATTTGTGTCATTACCCATAAATAAGTTATCCCAGTCCACTACTCTCATCCTATCCGCAAAACTATCAAAATTAGCCCTACGAAAATCAGGGACTTCTATTACGTTACTATCCTTAGTGTTTTCTATCAATAACTTAAACCTAAGAATTTGATGATCACTACATCCTAAACTCTCGCCTACTTCTAAACTTCGACTATATTTTCGCCGTTCGTCATCACCAAATCTAAAATATTGTCACCGCGCGTTGGTTCGGTAACTATCTGTCGTAAAAAATTATCCTCCATGAACTCAATCAATCTCAAACCCTCCTCATTACCAGTAAAAGTCTCGTAATTAACATTAGGGCAGTTAAAGTCTCCGACAATTATACTATTCCGATTGTCAATAAAGTTACCAAGAAGTGAGTAAAATCTAGTATCGGTATCGAGGGTTGAACGGGAGGTCTATAAACAACAACAAAATTAAAACTAATACTACGCGCCCTAACTTCAATCGCATTAATTGCTGCCGGAAAATCTATCTTAACCTCGATAGCCCTAAGGGAATTACGAATGTACAGCAAAACGCCGCCACCAAACCTATGTAACCTATCATTAGTAAAGAGTTTAAAACCCGGTATATCAAGTTCCCCCAACAAGTCCCGAGTCACGGTATTTAACCACGTTTCAGTGATAGCAACTATATCGTAGTTGCCGGAATAAATTATCGCCTTAAATTCGTTTAATTTATTTCTAATACTACGCGCGTTACAATAAAAGACGTTTAAGTTATTTTTTACCACGGGCCGGCGTTTTAAACTATTTTTCACGTCGGGCCCGCGTTCCCCGGACCCACAACGTTTAAAGAAGGCTTCGACCTATACAGCTTTCGCACGTTTTCGTCTATTAACCTACCTAGCCTAGCATTACCTATTTCATTAAAATGCACCCCATCTTTTATAAAAAGGCTAGGATCACTGAATTCGGACCACAGCTTTACGAAGGGTACATTTTCCTCAGCACAAATCTCTTCTAATTTATTATTCAAAAATATTGTTTTTGACGTAATCCTAAGACCCAACCGTGCCTAGGGGTAATACCTAGAACTAAAGACCTATCTGACCTCGCCTTCAGGGACCTAATTAACCCCCTATATCTCTCCAAAAGGTCAGGCACTCTCGTATCGGGCCTATACGAGTCGTTGCCTCCTACCATCGTCACCAACATCGAGTGACGGGAGGCAACGTCAATCCTATCCACTTCGTCTCTAACTCTGTCAACCCTGGCCCCTGGGAGACAGACCCTCCTCCTCTTGGTTGGATGCCGTTCAACGAACTCTTTGTCCATGTGGCGCACTAAAGAGTCCCCAATTAAAATAGTTTCCCCCTCATTCACGTCCCTTTCCAAATGGGCGAAAGGGTTCGAAACCTCGATAGGGGGGGATTCCTATCACCTAACGTACGCGGCCTAGCTCCACCCTTAACTTCTCTAAATCCCTCCCCATCTACTACTCTCGGACCAACCTTAACCCCTTCCTCAACTCTATCCAACCTTCCCGACAAGCTACCTAAACTAGAAACTAGGTTACGCACCTCACCCTTCAAATTACTAACGTCTTCAACGTTAGTATTGGTTCGGCTTTCGTCAACCGTAGCCCTACCCCTGCCCTCATCAAGCGTTGCAAGTCTTTCCGTTACCTCACGTACACTGCGTTTTATGTCAACTATTTCCTCCATTAACTCGCAAAAGAAACAAACTGATCTCTCGGTAATCGCCATAGGACCGCCGTTATAATCTTTAAATTCCGAATACCACCGGTTTACCCTACACCTAACACACGACGCTTTCTGCGACGGCATCGCGCAGTTAAAAATTAGTTTAAACCGTCACAAGTTTAAGTTAAATTAAGCCGGCACGCTATGAAAACTTCTAAATCGCTAAAAACCACTAATATTCAATTACTTAACTATAACAATGTGAATATAAACGCAAGTATATAAAATTCAAAACTTTCCAAAAGTAAAATTCTAGCAATATGCAAAAGTAGATGCAATATCAGAGAGCTCAGGAAATGCGTCCGTTCAGTACAGAGTCTGGCTGACGAATGTGTACGAGTCTGACTGACGAATGAGTACAGAGTCTGGCTGACGAATGGTAGCCAAAGGGCACGGTATCAAAGCACGCTCAGCTAATCTTACTTTTGAAAACTGTCAGGATATCTACTTATGGTTACAATTTCTTTTAACTCTAACGTAAAATTAATCCCATCATGTTTTTGTCTGTTTCCATGTGTGTGTGTGTGTATATATATATATGGTGGAGATTTAATAATTTTTTTTCACGATAATTCAGCACCGATGTAGGACACAAAACGAATTATCTGCGTTTAATTTCGCGGCATTTCTCTTGTTGTAGCTCTTACTTAACCTTATAGGCCCAATGCGGAACTCGGTCGTGTTATAGCTACTTTGATGAAAGGGGAATAAATGATATGGATGCTTCTCCGCACAACCAACCCTGTGATTATCGAGGAACTAATGTAAGTATTTTTGAGGTTAAGAACAAAACACATTGTACAGTATTTTCATTTATTAAATAGTAGAAAACATGTACAAGGCGGAACTAGTGTCTGTTAAATAAGCCTTAATGGCTAGAGTTACAAATGTATATACAACTTTACACAATATAGGTATACACCTTTACACATTACAGGGGGTACTAACATATGGGAACCTTTTTTTTATGTTTGCACACACTTTTATCGTTCATCTCTGTGTCGCACAAATCGAATAATTTTAAAAAATTCATAAATCCCTTCCCACGTGATATGTGCATGAGAAATAAAATGCAATACAATCCACATGTTTCAGTATAATATCCTTGAAAGCGATATGGATTCAAACAATCTCAAGCACATGTAATTGCGCGATAAACTGCACAATTACCGAATCATTCCAGGGCTGAAATCCGAGTGAATCAAAATAGCACATTCTTTCCCTATTTTTAAAATAGATTGCAAACCAATGAATCTCCTTACCCCGAACAATGTCGGTGTTAACGACAAGGCTATACCAATCTCCCGTACTTGGCAACTTCAATATTTCTTTCTTCGCAAACACACCGATAAATTTGGAGCGTGTAAAACGGTCACTTTCCATTACTCTCTGGAGTGTATTCGCATCCATTTTAAAAGTCTGTGACCACGTTCCTGAAACGATGAACTTCTATTAGTGCCTGTGATTCGAGGTACACGAGTACACTTATAGGCGCGTCTATAGGCTTAGCAAATTCCAACCTGACTGAGATATTCCCACTCTGCTGTAGACTTAAATGCGTATCTGCGCCAGCAGAGAAGTCAGGCGTAATATGAAATGAATAAATGTTAAATTCTTCGACAAATTCTTTCTGCGTTCACCAAAACCAAGTTCGTCACAGGCGCCTGTATTATGAGCCAGGCTACTATATGCTCTCGCGCAGAGCGGGAACACAGCGTCTGATGACTAGTCCGTAATCATGGTCCCTCCCAGAGCGATGCCATTTACGTATAGAGTAATATTTTTAAGGCCGAAATTCTTGAATTTAAAGGCACTCTTTTTATATTTTCCATTCGTCGAGGCGTGGTCCTGCATTCCAATTAATATCCTTTTAGGTAGGACTCCAAGGGCTACGTTTTCTAGTTGCTTCGATGCCAACCCTGCGGGAACCGTATATAGTTTGATCTGTACCCTGTTAATTGGGTATTTTACTGTGGCATGTATTAAGTCTTTCTCAATTTCTATTTGTTTTGGCGAACTTAATTTCACTTGGGGTATACGCAAATACGCCTCCATGATGTGAATCACAACGGGTTTCGCGCCTTCTTCTTGATCAGACCCCAGATTTATGCAGATCTCAGGAATCATGCGGGTAAGCTTCAACTTCATATCCACCCCGTTCATAAGCAGTTTCTCCTGGAATGTGAAGTCTGTATGCAGGTGCCCAAAACATTCATATATTTTTTTTTTAGAATTTTTAAATTTATCCTTTATTCCATTTTCATATTTAGTGTGGTAATACCCCTCGGCTGTTAAAAATGTGTCCTTCGCTTCTTTTGAAAAGTTGGACATTTTCCAGATAGGCTCGTAGATGGTAGTACCCCGTTCCTGCCGAAATGTTAACTTGATTTAAATACACTTCACACTGGCTGAATATGGCGTGTAAAAAGTTGGTTTCAGGGTATGCAGAGTAACTATCATCGCAGTCCGTTCCATCAGAATGGGCTATACAGTTTAGCGTACATATGCATGCAGCTCGGGTCAAAAAAGTAAGGGCCTGAGCTGGGTATCACGAATTCTATAGGGGCACTGGGTGAAGTAATTGTGCTTAATGGGTTAATTGTAATAAAGTCGCTATGCTCAATAGAGACCTGAGTGGGGGGCATATCAAAGAGGGACAGTTCCGATTTACAGCATTGTGAACTACACGGATGGATGAAACGCGCCATGACGAGTCAGAAATAGTGCCACCTCCCTCGACAAGTATTAGTCAACCTATGAGTCGTGAGAGTAGTGTCCTCATCTTATATTAGTTAAAAAAAATTATCAGCCATAGGTTTCATTATTGATACGCTTAGAACACTTCTTTTTTATTTCATTTTACGTTTAGCGCCACGTGATTGTAACCCATTCTTCCTAACAGATCTCTTCTTTCCGCCACCACGCATTTTTCACTTTGGATCTTTTTCTTGATTTCATCCCGTGTACGTTTTAAATGTTTTTTTAGAGCTTCTTTAGGCTTAGTTCCACCCATTATGTCTTCTGCCGCATTAAAACCTGTTTGTAACTCCTTCCGCCCTAGGTACCTGGCACCCTTTTTCAACAGTGGGACAGCGGTGCGTAGTATGGATGAAAAAATGGATCCAAGTCCACTCCCACGCTGGTATCTCACTCCTCGGTAGACTGTGAATGACCTTCGAGTCATTATAAACGGCGAAAATGTAGTTTTACTGTTAAGCTCCCATCACCGAATGGGAAATTTTTTCCCCCAATCGTTCTTATATATATCGAGATGTTGGTTACAGTAGTAGATTAGTCGCAACATTCACATAATGGGGCTTGTCATATGTAATGCTCAAACTTTTCCCTCTATGGTTGGGGATGTGTGCAATGCGCAGCAGGCACGTCTGGGTGTCCCCAAAAAATTGGTGTTCTACGATATTGCTGTAAATATAGCACATGTCTGGGGGCGGCGAGTATTCACCCAATTTCTCCATCTTCAATTGATACACTAAGCTGGACAAGTCATGCTGTGCCTCGTGAAAGGTATCTCTTTGGAGAGCTGCGCTATATCGGCCCTCAGCCACAATTGTGAACAGTTCTTTATCTTTAATATTTCTACTAACCGTTCACTTTAACTTCATTGTGCATGCAGGCGTGTCTATGTTTACGACTTCAAAAAGTAAATCGTATGTCAGGCCGACCTTTCAAGACTCTTGTTTAACCCCTTCACTATGTCCATGGCTCTATCATAATGCCCGATTCCTAGCGATACATTTGTGCTATAGTACCGTTCCTCACTGAACAGGACTGATCGCATAGTATTGTCTAAGGTTATGCCTAATTTTTCGCACTCATCGATTCTTCTAATGATCAGAAATATGATTTGTTCATTTTCAAGAGTTAAAAATTTGGTGGCTAACTGGAGTTCACATAACCACACCTCATACGAATCACGCTCCAATTCAATGGGTCCATGAAGTTCTGTCACAAAGTTGGCTAGGGTGTTGTTAGGGTGTACAGACAGGGACGAGGAGGACGGGAGTGTGACGGAGAAATGGTCAGGCGCCACGTTGCATACTATTTAAACTTCATTATCCCTTCGAGAATTTATTCCCCGAACGCGACAACCTTACATAATCATTGATTTTGAAATGCGCAAAGTGTGGTGGTGTTCCATTCTTCTCACCTCTGGCAGCGCAACTCTTTCTAAAACTTCGTTAGGCGTTGTGCCAATCGTACGGTGGTGTGAACGGTTGTAGGATGAAGCCAGTGACCCGAGAATGTTTATATATCTGTATGTGTTTTTGTGTGTAAAATAGCGGTGCATGCGTTCCTTTATGGTACGTTGAACTCTTTCAGCTAAAGAAGCTTTATGTATATAATTGGTAGTGTAGTAACTGATATTAAACTCTGACAGCATGTTCTGAAAGCGCGACCTATAAATTCTTTCCCCATATCCGTACAAAAATAGCCAGGAATCCTGTTTTCTTTCAACATCAACGTTTTGGCGATTTATTTTTCAGGAGAATTAGCCACAGATATCTAGAGAATACATCTACTATGAATAGGATGTAGCGGTAACCATCGTTATACACTGAATATCTTTGCTTGTCTGTTAAATCCGCCAGCCAAATAGAGTCAATTGAAGCAGCTGTTGTATTTGCCGTTTTAAACCTTTTTCTCACCAGTTTATGAAGTGTATAAGCATCCTGCTCCAGCAAAAATCTCTCAATATCTTTTTTCCTTACACCGTAAACACCTCTGCACAGTCTATTAACGCCGCCATAGGAGGCGGGGTTAGAAATGTCATAATAGCGTTTACTTAATATGTTAGCCATTTGCGTATTTTAGAGGCACGTGGATAAGGTTGGCCATTTGTTCTCTTCTTTCTCCTCTTCAGAGACGCTGCTTCTGCTGGGGGCGATGGTGTACTCAGTTGTGACATATGCGAGACTTGATCCAGGTCTTTTAACCTATTCAGATTACCTATCAATGTTTTGGGGCCATTTATTTATTGTAGTCTTGCTTTAATATGCTTCCAGCCTGTTGGCGAAGGTCCGTCCCACTTTCTCAACAGATCATGAACAATATCAACGATATTGGATCCTTGTACCCTTGTTCCTTCAACAATGACCTCGCCTGTATCGGTCCACTGTATGACGGGATTCTCACTCAATAGATTATAAAGACTTAAACCTTTATTCCTCAATGTATGTGGGAGGCTGTTTTTTAGCACATGTTCGATGTGTTGTGTCTCGTTGTTCTTTGGTTGGCCATCGTCAGGTCCTGTGTCGCTATGCTCAGCACTACTCGCGCTGTGCCTAATAACCACGGGGAGCTCTGTCGGATGCTTATAATCTTCGTACTCATGAAGAAATTTCTGCAAAGCCTCTTGGTACAAGATCCTTTTCTTATCAGGTGACTTTTCACTGTTTAATAGGGCTAGCAATTCGTTTTCCATTCTTTTAAGCCTACTTTTACGGGGCTCTAGAGTCGTGTCTGGAGTCTTTGAACTAAGCGAGTCTTCTGAGAGGGTTTCATTGGCACATTACATTTATAGCATTAAGACAGATTTCATAGATGCATTTTAAAAAGTCAGAGTCGATATTTTTAACGAACATCTGTTGCAGCGTCCGGAGCAATCGTTGATAGATTTTTATTAATTCACCATATTTCTTCAGCCTAGTTGTCATTCTGGAATATACACCGTTTCAGGCTCGCTTGGGAATATATTCGTTCTTAGAAGCACCCTAAACGTGTTTCGCGGGTCAAGGTCACAAAGCAAATATCCATAACGCTGGTTTGTGGCCTCTTAATAAACCTCCAAAAATTCCTTACGCCGATTTGGGAACATTTGGCTGGCTAATACCCCAATTTGTGATACATCTCTAGATATTGTGTATTTAGCGACACATCGCGCATCTATCTATTTTTGAAAAATAGATTCTGGTTGATGAAGAACACGCTTATGTTAAAGTGGTGGGAGAATACTGTAAATGTCTCGGCAAACGTTTTATCCATTTCCAACATGAGATCGTCAGTTACAATGACTGTATGTTCATTCCCTTTAACGAATTAACGTCATAGACCCCCTTGTGGAACAAAATTTCATCTTGGTACTCGTTGAACACTGATTGATACGTCGAATAGCACCATATAACTTTATGCACAAATTTTGAGAACATCTCTCTCCCTTTTCTTTAATGATTTTAAGCATGGACACAGTTTTACCACATCCTGTAGGTCCAGATATAATACATGTGGATGGGCTCGTGAACCGGAATTTTTCTACAGAAGCCATTTGTAACACGTCACATTCCTAAGTTGGCCATTTACAAAATATTACAAATATTGACTGCTGTTCCTTATATTTCGGACCCCATGTAAAGCTTTAGTTCCCCTCCGTCATACTTAGATGTTGCAGAGGAGGTTAAACAGCTCCATCATTATATATAACCTTTGGTTAATCTTTGGTTATCTTCCGCCCGAATTGTTCATTCTGACGAAGGTCAAGCTTTTCACTCCACCTTAGACCTAGAGTTTAACGTGGAATCCGAACCACGCCCCATCAGCAGCTCAGCGTCTTAACCACTAGGCCACCTAGGGTACCCATTTATCTACCAACCACTTTCGTTTTTGTGTGGAAGGATGAACAGCTGGGTTTTGATGCGCGCCGGCTGCCGTCGGGTCTCGAACCCGGGGCCGATGGATTCGTAGTCATCGACGCTAACCACTATATATATATATATATAATATAATATATATAGTGGTTTGTATATATATACATATATATATATATATATACAAACCACTATATTATATATATATATATATATATGGGCACAAAAGTAGAGAAAAGGAAATTCATTTTTTTCTCGGAACTGAAAAATATCAAAACTTGATCTAACCTAGTTTAAAAGGTCAGGAGTTAATTTTTGTATTTTCCCCCAACATATATATATATATATATATATATATATATATATATATATATATATATATACAGGGCGTCCCAAAAAAATGTATACACACTTTAAATAATTATAAAGGCAGTGTTTATTAAAATACATTTCATTTTCAAAATGTAATAGAATCTACAGACATTATTTAATTGTTTTGTCAACGCCCGTTTTCAAACTGACGTCCGTTCTGGTCCAGGCACTGCTGATAACGCGAAGCAATGGAATCGCAAACATCACTAAACATTTCGTTTGGTATTTGTGTGCATTCTCGTTCAATGGCTGCTCTCAATTCAGCAACTGTTGCAGGTTTTATAGCGTAGACTTTGTCTTTTAAGTATCCCCATAAAAAAAAGTCTAGTGGTGTGAGGTCTGGTGAACGCGGAGGGTATTCTACGAAACCCCTTCGTCCAATCCACCTGTTTGGCAAGATCTCATCAAGGTAGGATCTAACATCGCGATGGTAGTGTGGGGGTGCCCCATCTTGCTGAAAATAAAACTCCTCATCTTCAAAGTCCTCTCTAATGCTTGGCATGACAGACTGTCGCAGCAAGTTCAAGTAAACGGGACCAGTCACAGTAGCGTCAAAGAAGAGTGGTCCAATTAATCCTCTTGATGATAAGCCGCACCACACTGTAACTCCTGGTAAATTAACATGATGTTCCACCATAACATGCGGATTCTCAGGTCCCCAGTAGGTGCAATTGTGGCGGTTAATTGAACCATTTAATTTAAATTTAGCCTCATCACTCCACACAATCTTTGTTGGAAAGTGTGCATCTTCTACACATCGTGCCAAGTACCACTCGCAATACTCCACTCTTCGGTCCGGATCATCTTCATTAATAGCATGGACTAATCTTGGAATGTAACTTTTCCATTGACTGCGCTTCAAAATGCGTTGGACAGACGATTCTGAAATTCCTACCTCACGACTCGCTTGCCGCACAGATTTTCTTGGACTTTGGTGATACGTTTCCAGTACTCTTTCTTGCTTTGTGGGGCTTGTCGATGTCCGTGGTCTTCCGGAACGCTTCTTGTGGACATTCTGAACAGTTCCATCGGCTTCAAAACTTATCTCTAATTCGAGTGATGGTAAGTCGCGTTGGTGGATCTGTTTGAAACTCCCTCCTAAACTGTCTTTGCACTTCAACTGCGTTTTCACACTTCCAGTAGCATTTTAGAAGAATTTCCTTTGTTCAAAGCTTAGTCTGACTGCCATTATTAATTCTAATGGGTTTAACCTGGAAAGAAAGATACATCAATTGAGCTATCAGCTGTTAAAGTGTGTATACATTTTTTTGGGACACCCTGTATATATATATATATATATATATATATATTAATAATAAAAATAAATAAATAAATAAAAATGTTAATTAAACAAATATCTAAAATTAAACTTTTTATTATTTGCAAAACAATTCCAGGCTGGAAATTTGATATGCACTGTAAAGGAGAAAACGGCTAAGTTAAGCATTAAATTCGAATTTTCTCTAAAGAAAACGTTATTTACTTTGGGTAAACTTTACTAACATGAGACAAGTATTTAATAATGTTACAAGAAAGGAGTTTATTACGAAAGATATTTTATTAATACGTATAATTTTATGAGAAAGTGGTTGAAAAATATTACCAAAGATACTGAGTTAATACACTTCTATTACGAGAAGGGCATTTATTAAGAGGAATGATCGATGTTAAGAGAAACGAGAAATTGAAAGAAATTGAGGAATAAACGATTTTAAGAGAAACGAAAAATTTGAACGATATTAAAAGAAAGAGATTGATCCACATTAAGAGAAATGAAAGGTTTTGGGAACATGTGACTCTATTAAAACTATGGAAGATAGGAAAATCGGCAAAATGACGGAATTCCCCAAAATATATAACTTAGTAGATCTTATATATATATGTATAAATAAATAAATATATATATATATATATATATATATATATATATATATATCGAAGCAATTCATAATTCTTTATTGATGGCTAGGTTCCAAGCTTCTACGCTTTTAACAATACACAGAATTAGCCGCATTGTGTTTGCCTCGTGAAAACGTTTGTTTGGGTAGAAATACCCTTTCAGTCAACGGTCGGCATTGGAACTAAGAAGTCGTGGAGCTGAGAAGGTGATTTGTGTGTGTGTGTGTGGTTGTAAATTTAAAATAGTGCTACGTTACTGCCCCTCGTATTACTCGTTTTATCTAAAAGTGCTTTCGGTATAAATGAAGTTAGTAGAATGTTAAACGGTTGCATATTATTCCTCCCATGCCCGTTTCAAATTATAACGGTTACCACTCGGCCACGTATTTATAAAGTACAGCGAAGCGTATGTAAATAGAATGATGAAGGATAGAGAGAAATGGAATAAACATAGAGAAAGTAGTAAAAAAAGCAACATGAAAGGGCTTAATTACTACATTTTGGCGGCATTTGCATGCAAACTCAATTCCTTCTCAAGTCATTGTAGCAGTCTTTCAAGATGGCGCCCATCAAATTTCACCTCAGCGAGCGTTTTCGCGGACAAATTTTTTCAAACCGCATTAACTCAAAATTTATCTGAGTCAGAATTCGAGTTATTTCCTTTTCGCTTTGATACTGGAATAAATAATTATTCAAATAGATTCGAGCTGCTTCGAAATAAGTAATTCATATAATTGAAGCTTGGATTCTGGAGTGTTTAATTGCCGTGAATTTATTTTTTGGAAATTTAATTGCTGTGAAATTATTTAATTGATGTGAAATTATTAAGCAAGGATATTGAAATTAATTGAATTGAAGTGGATAAATTACATGGAAGCTTGGATTCTGGAGTGTTTTAATTGCCGTGAAATTATTTTTTGGAAATTTAGTTGCTGTGAAATAATTTTTTGGAAATTTATAAATGTTATTATTAAGCAAGGATATTGAAATTAAATGAATTGAAGTGGCTAAACTACATGGAAGCTTTGATTCTGGAGTGTTTTAATTGCCGTGAAATTATTTTTTGGAAATTTAATTGCTGTGAAATTATTTAATTGATGTGAAATTATTAAGCAAGGATATTGAAATTAATTGAATTGAAGTGGATAAATTACATGGAAGCTTGGATTCTGGAGTGTTTTAATTGCCGTGAAATTATTTTTTGGGAATTTAATTGCTGTGAAATTATTTTTCGGAAATTTATAAACGTTATTATTAAGCAAGAATATTGAAATGAATTGAAATTATTATTATTTAATTAGACCAATGGCTAGTGTAGAAATGTATATTATTATTTTCAATATATTTAATCGTTTAACATAACTGTATATTTATTTACATTAATTCGCCTAAATAAACAGAATGATGTATTGGGGGTTTTATTTATTCTTTTTTGTTTGTACACGGTATTTAATTATATCAATTGGTTGGTTTCTAAAGCTGAAATCTGGGGCGTGTCAGATGCTCCGATTCGTGGAGAGACGCGTTACGATTTGGTTCTCGATCTTGTATTCGAGAGAGAGAGAGAGAGAGTGAGAGAGAGAGAGAGAGAGAGAGAGAGAGAGAGAGAGAGTTATAAAAAGCATTAATATGATTTTTAAAACAAAATAGATTCTATTTCGGGTAACTTATTCATTTTTCCTCTTTTGGCCAATTATTTTGCTTCAATATAAATGTATCTTTAAGACAATTTTATCCTTAAGCTATAACATGAAAAGCATTAATACGATTTTTATGGTGCTTTAAAATGGAAGGATATTTAATTACCCATGAAGTGAAGGAATGACAAAGATGTGGGTCATTTCAGTTCGCTCGATATCGTATTTAACACATCTTTGTCATGCCTTCATATTTTAAAACACGTATCTTATCTCGAATCTTGGAGATCAGAGGTTTGCTAATAAAGAAATAAAACATGTATATAAATATATATATATATATATATCATAGGAAAAATAATAAAAAAAGGCAAAACAAAAGCTTTTATTTACAGAACGTGCTCAATATGTCCACCATTGTTTTCAATACACAAATTCAGACGTGATACCCAGTCAGCAAGCACACGGTGAATGATGTCAGGAGTAATGGTGTTACATGACCCAATAATGCGCTGCCGCAAATGTTCAACACTCCTAATTTTCTCTGCGTATACCAGCGCTTTCAAGTGGCCCCAGAGATAAAAATCTAGTGGTGTGAGATCCGGGCTTCTAGCTGGCCATTCCACAGGCCCTCGACGTCCTATCCAATGATCAGGGAATTGTTGGTACAGGTATTCCCTTACTTGGGTGCTGTATTGTGCAGGAGCACCGTCTTGCTGGAACCATGTTAGGAAATTTCCTTCTTCGTTCAAGACACTGGGAAATGCTTCTTCCTTGAGCATACGTAGGTAGGTGCCTCCAGTGACAAGTTCATCGAAAAAGAGGGGGCCTATGATGCAATCCTTCCAAATGCCACGCCATACCATCACCCGAGATGCAACTTGTTCCTTTGAACAAGGTTGTTTTGAGACCAGTAGCGGGTGTTCTGTCGATTTACCTCACCATTTCCATAAAAAACAGCCTCGTCACTGAACAGAATGGTGGACGGGAAATTGGCATCCCGAGCATATTGTTCCGTAGCCCATTGACAAAATTCCATCCGCCGGTCGGGATCATCTTCGCTTGATTTCTGTAGGATCTGAAGTTTATATGGATGCCATTTGTGAGCCTGAAGAATGCGATGGATGTTACTTTTCGACACTCCTGTCTCGGCGGACAATCGACGAAGAGACTTATTGGGACTTCTGTTAAAATGAGCCAGGATAGCAGTCGCTGTGTCATCGTCAGTGGACCTCCTTGAAGGTCCACTGCTTGGTTTATCTTCTATGGATCCTGTTTCCTTAAACTTTGCAACAAGTCTGCTAACACAACTCTGTGTTATTGGCTCGCGGTCTGGATGCAGTCTGTTAAATTCAGCAGCGGCCTCTCTTTGACTCCGATTTCCTATGAGTAGAATTATCTGGATTCGTTCTTCCTTGCTCACAGACATTATGGACTGTAGAAAGAGAAAAATATGAATTATGGTTTGTAGAAATAGAAAAAATATGAATTTCTCCTATGATGCCGGACTTATGGGACACCCTGTATATGTATATATGTATATATATATATATATATATATATATATATCTGAGAAGATCGTTTATGGCGTGTAATTAAATTGTTGTAGAAAGATAAGAAAAGCTCTGGTCGGCAGAGAGAGAGAGAGAGAGAGAGAGAGAGAGAGGTTATGGTACCTTGAATCATAAAAGTGAACGATATTTGAGCTATAGAATAGATAATTTTAAAATCAAAGAAGTGTGATAAATTGGGCTATTAAGCTCTGTAGTATAATTTAAAACGCGTATCTTATCTCGAATTTGATTTCCAAGATTCGCTAATAAAGAAATAAAACGTATATATATATATATATATATATATATATATATATATGAGAAGGACTTTATGGAGCATAATAATTTTTTTTTGTAGAAAAATCACGATTAACAGAGTTATACACAAAACAACGAAGCAATTCTTCTTTATAACGCTTTTAAACGGGGAAGTGTATATATATATATATATGAGAGAGAGAGGAGAGAGATAAACAGATAGCGTCATGATCGAGTACCGCAATAACGGGGTCCTGCCCCTACGATTCGTGGAAGGCTGCATCGAGGTCTCGAACCCAACTTTTTTTCATTAGGGTATCCTGGGTAGCAACCGTGGAAGGCCGGGCCGGGTCTTGAACCCAATTTTTTTCTGATCATTAGGCCTCCCTGGGTAGCAACCGTGGAAGGCAGGGCCGGGTCTCGAACCCACCTCCTTTTAACGCGCGACGCACATAAACGTAATGGATATGTACACTGTGTGGGTGTGTACACTGTGTCAACTGGCTGATGGTGCCCGGGGGCACTGGCTGATGATGCCCGGAGGTACTGGCTGATTAGGGGTCCTATAAGACAACGGCCGCTCGGCTGAAGTCTTCATATGCGCCTGGCTCCTGCCGAGTGAACACCTCTCCTCCTCTCTCCTCTCTCTTAGGTTAGGTCTCCGCCTTTGGGGTTGCATTGCAGCTTGGGGATAACTCCAAGTTGCATACCCCCCAAAGGGTTCATTGCAGCTTGGGGGGATAACTCCAAGTTGCAACATCCCCTCCCCAATTTTGGGGGTGCCTTGCAACAAAGGGGGTGGGCTGCAACAAAATGGGGTGGGATTGGCACTATGGGGGTGCCTTGCAACAAGGGGGTGGGGGTTGGCACTATGGGGTGCCTTGCAACAAGGGTGGCACTCTTGCAACATTATGCAACATTTGCAATTGCATTGCACTCTCCCATTTTGCGCACGTACTACTAACATGGAAGAAATTATGTGGGTTTATATACCCCGATTCTACTAACATCATCATTATTAAATGTTGAAAAGGCTGTATTATTTTTGCACAATAGTTAAGAATAAAGTAAATTTTTTGTTGTGACAATGGTTAAACAGATCAACAGGATATAGGAAGAGAAAGCCATATATTTATCTTAAACCTCGTATTTTCAGATCTGCTTTTTTCCTGATCCGCCGAGTTAATTAGAAGCGGAAATTGAACCATGCATCTTTATACTAAGATATGCATATGAGCAAAAATTAAAGGTTTAAGATTTACAATTAAATGCTTAGGCAAGACATGACTTCATCTTTTATAACGAAGAGAGAATGTATACAAAACATGAACACTGCAACTTTTCATTAGGATTCAATATTAACCCTTTCAGGACGACCGGTACAAATTGGTAGCGTTTCAAATACACGCATTCATAACTTACCCCTACAAAAAATTCCGACCTTAAAGGGTTAAGCTAAATCTAAGAAAATTATTAAGAAATTTTAAAAAGAACAAGTCACCAGTTATTTGGCAAAGTCGAAAGCACATAAAAAATTTATCCCAACGAAAAAATAATAATAAAAAATAATAATATCGACGCGTATACATTCCTAATGGCGTCATAATGTCGGGTCGGACATTGAGTACATTGTAATTTTGGTTTACTATAACTATGATTATAATTACCAATTAATTCACATTCATTTATTATCGTTAACTACAGTTTCATTAAAATACATTAATTACATCCTATTAAATCATTATAGTTAATTACAATTGACCACAGTTAACTATAGTTTACAGTGTTTCATATTTACATTAGGATAACTATTATTTTGAGATTTAACACAAAGTACATGGGCACACACACACATATATATATATATATATATATATATATATATATATATATAACACGCATAACGATATATAACAATCATGCTTTTGAATTAGAAGTAAACAAGAGAGGAGATTTCGTAATTAGATGCCCGCCTTCTGTGTTGGTTAGCAAAATTCGAACACGTGCGTCAGCATGACGAGTAGCTTGCGAGGGAACAATTAAAAAAAAATAACACACGATAAAGGTCAAGAAAGGACATGGACGTATGAATTGAATAACAGATAACTTGCGTTATGCGAGTTTGGTCCTTATGTAAAAATTAATAATTGAATATAAAGATTATATAGGAATTATATATATATGTATATATGCAAGGAGGGGCCAAGAGCAAGCGCCCACAGAAATGCCCCGCGCCCTAGAAGGTGAAGAAAAGAGTCGAAATCAAGGTCCAGGTCCAGGGTTTTCGAGTTGCCTGGATACTTTGAGTTTGAAAGACTGGAGATCATAGACAGGGAGAAAGATGGACTGAGGAAGGTTGTTCCAGAGTTGACCGGTTGAGTAGATAAAATATTGAGAATACCGATTAACTCTTGCGATAGAAAGTTGGACAAAAAATAATAATAATGATTGGGGGTTGTTTAACCTCCTTCGCAACATCTAAGGTCATATGACGAAGGGGACCTACAGCTTTACGTGGGATCGGAACCACGGGTCGCTACATAATCTGGGCGCGGAGGACGGTCTCCCATCCAACTACTATCCAGACCCAATGTCGATTAACTTCGCTCATCAACGGGAAGCGGTGTTACGACATTGGCTACGACGTAGCCCTTGGACAGAAAAGGGATGAAGGATATATACATCCAGGGTGTTTCATAACATGTGGGACGCACTTTCAGGATGGATTCAGGACCTGAAAACAATGAAAAAGTTTACATAAACATATGCCCGAAATTGCTTTGTTTCCGAGTTACAGCCCGTTATGTGTTCCACTTCCAGTAAGTATCCGCCTTACCTTTAAAGCAAGTGCTTAAAATGACCGCCTTGCGCTTGAATACACGCCTGAACAAACCTCGTCATAGACTGCCTGACGCGTTCAAACATTCCAGGCATTGCTCGCATTTTCTGGCATCCTTGTTCTACACGTTGGCGAAGCATTTCAACGTTGTCAATGGTGTCACGTAAACGATGGATTTCAGATGACCCCACAGGTGAAAATCGAGTGGATTCAGGTCCGGGGAGCGAGCAGGCCACGCAATGGGTCCTCCACGCCTATTCATTTATCAGGGAAATGGTCATCCAAATAGTCTCTGACTACTCGACTAAAGTGAGGCGGAGCGCAGTCATGCATAAACCACATACGACGTCGGACATCAAGAGGAACTCCATCTAGTAAATCGCTTACATCATTCCTTAAAAAATTGGAATAGGATTCTCCTGTTAATCTTCCAGGCAAAACAAAAGGACCGATTAAGTTGTCGACAATAAGTCCTACCCATACATTGATACTAAATTGTTGTTGGTGCCTTGACTGGATGATGGCATGCGGATTCTCTTCGGCCCAGTGATGAGTGTTGTGAAAATTGATCACGCCATTTCTTGTGAAGGCAGCCTCATTAGAAAACAGCACGGAAGATAGAAAAAGAGGATCGCGAGCACAATGTTGAAGGAACCAAGTACAAAAAGCCTCTTGTGGTGAGAAATCAGCTTCAGTAAGGCCTTGTACTCTCTGAATGTGATATGGGTAAAGCTGTTGTTCCCGTAAAATTCTCCACACAGTTGTGTATCTTACACCCTCTGCTGCTGGTATCCTTCGGGTGCTGACACCAGGATGTTCCTCCACGCGATTCAGAACCCGCTCTTCCAACTCAACAGTTCTGGCGCTGATTGGTCTACCACCATCTTAAACTCGCTTGTTGAATGATCCTGTATCACTAAGACGCTCGTCTATTTTCTGAAAGGTCTTCTTATCTGGCAGACGGCGATTCGGAAACCTTTCCGCATATAGACGTCTTGCTGCGACCGCATTACACTCGGCAAATCCATATATGAGATGCATGTCTGCCATTTCTCTGTTTGAATAAGCCTCCATTCTCACTTCAAATGCACACTATCACTGAATAGCACAAAAACTTTTAAGTTTTTTTTTCACTGGACTGCACTTATTCACGGTAAAAGTTACGAATACGAACAGTGAAACACCGCGATGTACCTCTGACTGACTGATGGCTCTAAACTCAGCGATATTGAAACATGTCATAGAATGTACGAAACATTACAGTCGGCAAAGCCATACATGAAATAAGTCTCGTACATACTCGCAAACATTGTCGGCAAGCAGTGTTTGTAAATAGTTTGCGGAAAGAATTGCTGGAACACAAAACGGGCTGTAACTCGGAAACAAAGCGATTTCGGGCATATATTTATATACACTTTTTTCATTGTTTTCAGATCCTGAATCCATCCTTAAAGTGCGTCCCACATGTTATGAAACACCCTGTATATATAGGTGCTACTATAGTATGCAGTCTACCTACGGTTCAGCGGTCTACCTTTTAATTATAGCTTCTTATCTTGTTTACTAATTGCTTGTTTACATCCAATGTCAATCGCCTTTGACGGTTGGTTAGGTTTAGTCATGATATTTTCGTTAGTTTTAATGAAAATATCATGGCTAAACCTAACCAATCGTAGGTAAACCGCATACTATAGTAGCACCTATATATATATATATATATATATGTATATATATATATATATATATATATATATATAATATATATATATATATATATATATATATTTAGTACCGTATATATATAGTATGTATATATATATATATATATATATATATATATATATAGAGTCTAAACCAACTGTTTTGCTAAACATTTCGTAAAAATAGGTCCCCTTACCCAGAAAACTATATAAGATTCTCCCTTGCAATGAATTTGAAAACTAATTAAATAAAACAATGAGTCTTATCACTTCTCACGGCTCCAATTAAGTTCTGCTAAAATTTCCCGAAGTTTTCTAGTTTTTTTTCGAAGTTTTAAAAACTTTTTCCAAGTTTCTAAATGTATTGCGTTAATTTCCTTTTAATCTTAACCTATTGAAAAAGTATCGACGTTCTTCCGGAGTTTGGAACCGGATTTAAAACGTCGTATTTTTAGATTTTAAATTTGGGTATCCGATACATTAATTTAATTTCAATCTGAATAATGTTCAATTATTTTGAGTATATTAAATTTAAGCCAAAACATGGTGTACGATTGTAATTTAATTTTCACTCTAATTACATTTCAAATGGGTTACTTAAAAAAACTGTAACTCAAACAACGTAAGTTAAAAATCGGTAAGTTAAAAAAAACTGTAACTAAAAAACAACGGTAACTCAACGTAAGTTAAAACACGTAATTCGTTTCTTTCGAGTTTCTAGAGAAAATCTGTTGATACCTGAACACGAATAATACGTGTTATTATTCCCTGATGCATTAAATGAATAAAAAGAGATGCTGAAGAGTTATGTCTGCATAATTGTTCTCTCGTCATATCGTTTAGGCTAATTACATTCTTTCAACATCCCTGTAATTACGGCCAAATGATACTTTACTGACACTTTTAACAGCGCAAGAATAAATACAGATGTAACGAAGAGGAAAGGAAGCAGGATAAGAAATGGTAACACCGTAAAGGTAGAGACAGATAACCGGGCTCAAACCGTGTGCTCGACCAGTTTTTCCCCTTTCCAGGGCATGGTAGAGAGCTTTCTTGGAAATAATACGGGTAAAATCTCGAAGCTTACTGGTTCCAGTAAAGAGTTCATCAGACGCTCGAAACATAAGGTAGAAATATTATAGATCGAAGTTATAAACCCTGGGTGGTTCAAGAGGTGCCAACGACTGAATGCCGATTATATATATATATATATATATATATATATATATATATATATATATATATATATATATGCACACACACACACACACACACACACACACACATATATATATATATGATGAATAAAACCACGAAGGAAAGGAAACACAGAATGGTGCTCAGCGTTTTCGTCTAATGACAACCTCAGGAACACTGAAGTACATAAAGAGTTACAGCCTATATATAGGTTACAGGAATATATATATATATATATATATGATATAAAACCACGAAGGAAAGGAAACACAGAATGGTGCTCAAGCGCTTTCGTCTAATGACATCCTCAGGAGCACTGAACTACATAAAGAGTTACAGCCTATATATAGGTTACAGAAAAAAAAATAATATATATATATATATATATATATACAATAAACGGAGAAACAAAATTAAAGGATTGTGGGAAGGGCACACAAATTTATAAGAAAAACTATCGATTTTTAGCACAAGATTAAATGAATTGTTTCCAACCAATGTTATAGATAAAAAAAAAATATACAAATTTATACTGGAAATCTGCCCGGGTTTTAACACTGCTCTTTTTTGTATATAAAAATTGAAAATTATCGATTTTTAGCACACGATTAAATGAATTGTTTCCAACCAATGTTATAGATAAAAAAAAAATATACAAATTTATACTGGAAATCTGCCCGGGTTTTAGCACTCTGCCCTTTTTGTATATAAAAATTGAAAAATAAAAGTTATTAGGGTGGCATACAAGTTTACCAAAGATTTAGCGTTCTACCCTTCTTATCTAGATCTGTTCTGAAGGAATTCAAAACAACAGGATCGAGTTGAAAAAGACGTTTGCTTATGTTGAAGTTATTTGTAAGTTGGATAATGGCAGACTCAAGAATATTTCTATTAACAATGTTGCTAGAGTGAAATAAAAATGAAGCATTATTCCAATCAATACAGTGGGATAACTCTGACAAATGGACAAAAAGGGCACTGGACAACTGTCCTGTTCTAACGGAATATTGATGCTGTTTTATACGTGTGTGCAAATCCTTTCCCGTCTGACCTATGTAAAAGGAATCACATTGTTTACAACCAATTTTATAGATAATGCCTGAATTATTGGAGGGCTATTTTTTACTATGAAATTTTTCACAATATTGTTATATGAAAATACTACATTAATATCCAAAAGTTTAAGTACATTAGCAATGCCTAAAAAGCCCGGGAAAAATGGAAGTACTAAAATATTTTTTGACAAAGTACGAGTGTTATTATTGACACGATAGAAAGTTCGCTTTGCCTTGTTGAGACAAGATTCCATGAACGCAGATGGATAACACAGATCACTTCCAATACCGTTGATTTTTTCTAATTCGGCATCGATGTATTCCGGACTGGCGATCCTAAGGGCGCGGAGAAACATTGAAGAAAATGGCCTTCTTAGTGGGGGTGTCATGTCCCGAGTTTGTTTTTTTCTGATAGATACTAAACTTAAAACCTGGGCTTTCCCTATGTACACGCACATCCAAAAATGGGATTGAATTGTCTTTTCCACTTCTAAAGTAAACTTAATGGAGGGGACTTGATCATTTAACTGAAGGAGGAAGTTATGCAGGTCACGATTCATGGGCCAGATACACAAAATATCGTCGACGTACCGCAACCAAGGGATGCCAACCCCAGGATTCAGTAATTTCGAAAAACTCCATATAAATATTGGAGAGGAGGGGCGACAAGGGGTTGCCCATGGCCATCCCAAAAACTTGTTGATAATACTCGTTATTGAAAGTGAATTTACAGTCTTTGATGCAAAGCTTAATAAGTTCCAAAACAATGTGTGAAGGTAGTGGCAGGTCATACTTATGTAATTCTGGGAGAGAAAGTCAAGCATATCGTCAATCGGCACTTTTGTAAACAATGAACAAACGTCAAAACTGATCAATCTATCGTTAGTTTCAGTACGTGCATTATTCAATTTTTCAGTAAGATCCATGGAATTTTTTACATGTGAATCAGAGATAGTTCCGAGAATGGGGGACAAGACTTTGACAAGCCATTTGGAGAGTTTATAAGTAATAGAGCCCACCGAGCTAATAATAGGGCGCATAGGGTTGCCAGGTTTGTGGGTTTTAATAAGACCGTAAAGGTAGGGCAGAGAAGGTGAAGTGGACATGAAAAGCGGAATTAAGTCCTTATGATCTTTGAGAATGCGTTTCAAGCCACTATTAAATGATTTGATGACGTCATCCTGCGGGTTCTTCCTAAGTTTGCTGATGTGGCAGGGTCCTGGAGAAGCTCGTTCATCTTTCTGATGTAGTCCACTTTGTCCATAATAACTATAGTGTTAGCCTTGTCTGCTTTAGTAATATGGAGCTCCCCATCTTTTTTTAATTGTGAGAGGCTATTGCGAAAACGTTTAGGAAAGTTATCTTCGTAATTACTATTCGCCGCACTATAAACAAGGCCTTTAAGTATGTTAAACAAATGCTGAGGGAGATTACACTGTTTTTCAAAACAAGCAACTGTAACAAATTTGTAAAGCCGAAGGTTTTTTAACAATAAAAAAGGACATACCATATCCATGGGCACTTTTTGCATCGTCACTAATGTTTTTCGAAGAAAGGTTCAAAACACACTTTGAGCTTGCTTTTTTACTCCACTGACTATTTCGAATGAGACTTTTAATTTTCGATCCAAAATGTTACGAAGTGAAGAAGTTCTCCGACGCAACTCGTTGTAAATTTCATCAAACAAAGGTTGGATCCACGGTTGGGGAATAACGTTACAAAATTATGTTTGGCGATGTTTAAATTTTTGAAGGCGGACCACTCATTTTGTCTGGTGACTCAATATGTTTCTTTAAAATTAATCTGCTGAAGTTGTTAACGGATGGTCGTCAATTTGTCTGAGGCGAATCGGAAGCAGGGATTTGGGAAGAACTTGCTCCTCTAGACAATTAGTAAGAAACTTTCGCCGGATACGAATTGCATGCCCCTTCATTAATGTAAAGAAAACACGGACACAAACGGAGACAAGAGAGGGAACAGCAAGCCGAAGGAACGCGTGGTGTTCATTATATGAAAATTATTTCACGAAAGTAACATGTGAAAAATATTTATGATGAATAAAACCACGAAGGAAAGGAAACAGAATGGTGCTCAGCGCTTTCGTCTAATGACATCCTGAGGAACACTGAAGTACATAAAGAGTTACAGCCTATAATAGGTTACAGAAAAAAGCAAAGCTCAAAGTGTGTTTTGAACCTTTCTTCGAAAAACATTAGTGACGATGCAAAAAGTGCCCTTGGATATGGTATGTCCTTTTTTATTGTTAAAAAATCTTCGGCTTTACAAATTTGTTACAGTCTCGCTTGTTTTGAAAAACCAGTGTAATCTACCTCAGTATTTGTTTAACATAGTTAAAGGCCTTGTTTATAGTGCGGCGAATAGTAATTACGAAGATAACTTTCCTAAACGTTTTCGCAATAGCCTCTCACAATTAAAAAAGATGGGGAGCTCCATATTACTAAAGCAGACAAGGCTAACACCATAGTTATTATGGACAAAGTGGACTACATCGAAAGATGAACGAGCTTCTC
>JAJOZX010000868.1:1075000-1114065 GCA_023014485.1 Bathynomus jamesi
TTAGGGACTAGTTTCTCCATTATTTCCAAGTGTAATAATGTTGTATCTCTCTCTTCTCCTTTCCAGTGAATATAGGTTTAGTTTGCGTAACCTTTCCCAGTAATTTAGTTCTTTGCACCTCTTGATCTTGGCTGTGAAGCTTCTCTGAATCCCTTCTCTTTGTCTAATGTCTTCTTTTTATATGGGATGTTAGGACCGAGCAGTATTCCAATTTGGGTATGATCAGTGTTTTCAGTAGAGGAATCATTATATTCCTATCCCTTCGTTTAAAGGTTCTCAGTATCTGCCCAATTATTCTCTTTGCTCTGTTTACTGCTATCTTATTTTGTGTTTCAAATTTCGCATCATCAGTCATTACAACCCCTAAATCTCTTGTTCTAGAATTTCTCTGAATTTCCTGTCCACTTAACAGCTGAAATTTCTGTGTTAAACTTCATGTTGTTGACTTCCGTCCACTTGTAGATTCTGTTCATGTCAGTTTGTAGAGATCCTATATCTTCTGGGTTTCTTACTTTTCTACTGATCTTTGTGTCATCGGCAAAGGATGTTACTGTGCTGTCTCTGGTACGTCCTCATCTATGGCAGTTATTCCCATATTTTCAGTTTATGTATTATGATTCTACTGTATGGTCACACTTGTCGAACGCTTTAGCAAAGTCTGTGTATATTACATCATAGTTTTCATTACTTTCCAGTGCATCAATAATGTTGTTGTAGTGTTCCATTAGTTGTGATAGGCATGATCTGCCTGGCCGAAACCCATGTTGGTTATCATTGAATTTTTCCTGAGTTTTCAAAAAGTCGTAGATTTTCTGTCTAACTATTCTTTCATATATTTTAGTGAGATGAGATATAAGCGACACTGGCCTATAGTTTTTGGCCTCGGATCGATCTCCTCCTTTATATTGGGACTATGTTCGCGCTCTTCAGGATGCCCGATATTTCTTTCGTGTCTAGAGATCGTCTCCATATCCAATATAGGGGCTCAGCGATTGCATTCTTGCAGTTTTTGATCAGTGTGGCATTCCATTTATCCGATCCTGCCGCTGAGTGTGCTTTTAGTTTCCCTATAGCTTGTGTAATATCACCTGTCGTAAAGTCGAAGTCTGTTATACTTTCCCCTTGTAGTTCTTCTTCAAAGAACGCGTTTCTATCGCATATCAGTTTGTCAGTTTTTGGATACTGAAAGATGATTCGTACTGAGATCTTAATATTTCAGATACTTCTGTTAGAGCATCAGATAAAACACTGTTCTCGTTTTTCAGAGGTCCGATAGTCGCATGGTTTTTCGACTTCCTTTTTGCAAAATTATAGAAGTACTTTGAGTTAACGTTTTTCGCTTCTATAACGTCGTCTTCGTTTTCTGTATGCTTCTCAATTAGTTCCTGTATGACGTCATCGATACTCTGCAGTTTATCATTTAATATTTTTCTGATGTTGTTATCTTTACACTTACTTAATTTTGCAGTCACTCTTTCTCTCTTTCGGAACAATGACCTCTTTTGTCTCTCGAACCTGCTTCTCTTTCCTCTTTGTTGTATTTTTGGGACATGTATTTCCACAATTTCCAGCGTCTTGTCCTCTAAAGTCATTAGCATCTCCTCGGTTGTCTTGGCCTCGAAAATGGTTTTCCAATCTATTACTTCCATGCTGGATGCAACATCTCAGTTTATAGCTTTGGAGTGAAATTTAAAAATTCGAATTTCTTCTTTCTGTTGTTCGTGTTCTTTCCTTTCCTGTCGCTTTTATATTGGTTGTTATTTCAATAATGTTGTGATCCGATATTATAGTTGGGGATATTTCTACATTATCAATTAGGTTGCTGTTGTTTGTGAATACCAAAGCTAGGCAGTTGTTTTTTCTTGTGTTTTCTGTTATTTCTTGCGTACATAAATTCATGAGCTAGAGTTAGTAGCATTTTTACCTGCTCTTGGTCTTCCCGTGTGTCCCCCTTGTCCTGTGTAGACATATATTCTTTCCTATCCTTTTATATTTCATGAATGATAAATTAAAATCCTACAGAGAAAAATATTTGGGTTGAAGAGTGTAGATCTTTTACCCAGTTTCTTACTTCTGTAATGGAATCTGAAAATTTTGAGGTTGGCGTGTTTGGGGAGGTCTGTACATTACAATTAGTACCATATTTAATTTTTCAACTTTTGTTGCTACACATTCTACGTAGCTGTTTGAGGTACTTATAGTTATTTCTGTCATACGCCTTTCGCGTGTGTAGATAGCACATCCTCCTTTACGTCTCACTGTTCTGTCGGCTCGGAGTATGTTATAGTTGTCAATTTGTATTTCTTTTTTGTCAACACAGAACTCACAGTTTTCACAGTTAATCTGGCAGTCCTTTAGATGAGTTTCCGTGAGGCATGCGAAGTCTACTCCGGCTTCTTGCACGAGTCCTTTCAGGTATAGAACTTTGTCCGGGGAATGATTTCATTTAAGGCCCTGAATGTTGGCTAGGATTATTTTTATTTTTTCTCTGTTGTTTTTGCATACCGGTGGTTCCGATTCGTTTTGCAATGGTGGTGCCGGTTTCGTTGCCTTGTGGTCGTCCAAGAATTTGCCTCTTTTTATCTTCGTCGGTACCTGTTGTCCCGATAACGCATGAAGTGTCTTTGTGCCTGCCTTCTGTCTGGCTCTCGGATTCCTATATTTGTCAACTGACTTTGTATTTGCTGGATTGTATTTAGCAGCTGAATTGTGTTGGCTACGTCTAAAAAACTGTACCCTTCTTTGATGTTCGTTTTCCCTGCTCACCCGGTGCGTTCCTTTGTTATTCGTTATTTCCACCTCTTTCTCATCCACCCGAATTTTCATTGGGACATTTCGGACTCTTCTTTCCCCATTATTTCACCCTTTTTTGTAACATTCGAGTTTGTTTTTTTCCATTTCTTTAAATACTGCGAAGGAGTTTGCAGTCTGTGTACATGCGTCACACAGAAATGTGATTTCCACGATCTGTTTCGTGTTCAAGACAAGAGATATTTTCCTATCATCCCAATTCATGCAGATAAAGTCGTGCAGTTTTTTACAGAAATCGCATCTTATTGCTGCATTTTCAATTGTTTCCAGATTACACAAATTGCAGATTAAGTGAGAATAAGCAAAATTTTTTTTTTTAAATATCGATTAGAATCCATTTATATTTTTAAACTTAAACCTTCTTTAAATCACAACTCCTATTTCTTTGAATGTTCTAATTGAGGATTTATCTCATATATTTTATCTTTGTAATTGTTTTAAAATTTTACTTGTCTTTTACTTTTTACTTTTTATAATTTTAGAATTTACAATTTACCTGTTAGAATGTTTTAATGTGACAGTTATTTTATAATTCATTTGTAATTATTTTTAAAAATTGTACTTATCTTTTATTTTTTATAATTTTTAAAATTTAGATTTTATCTTTTTGAATCTTTTGTTGTAAGACTCATTTAATTTTTTTTTTAGTTTGTTTTAAGAAATTTTTGCTTATCTTTTACTTTTTATAATTTTAGAATTTGCCTTGAAGAGAAGGTTTGTATCCTGTCCAGTAACTTTCATGGGATAGGGAAGGCCACTAGAGATAGAGAAGATGGTCCCTTGCAGGCCCCCACCTGGTGGGGTAGCTATTCTATGGAGGTTGCGGTATTGGGAAATATATTAGTGAATTAAAACTTGGTTTGAACTGTCTAACTGGAATGGAAATTTGTGTAGACAATAAAAAATTTGTAATTCTGTGTATCTATATGCCTTTTCAGGCAGTTGATAATGAAGAAATTACCTCATTAAATTGGGGAGGTCAGCAGTATTATTGATGAGTTGATACGACATGTGTAGATATTACTGGTGACTTTAATGTTAATGTGCTTAATGATAATTCTTTGTTTAGCAACAACTTAAAAGCCTTCTGTGAAGATAATAACTTGACCCTTTCATCCATGTGTAGTCTTCCTGGTGATAGCTTTACTTACGTTAGTGATAGTTGGAACACCACCTCATGGTTGGATCATTGTATTTGTACACCTGATGCAAATCAGGCAGTTCTGAATATGGCCGTTTTGTACTCCTATGCTAGTTCTGACCACATGCCCCTATTAATTAAGTTTGACATTAATTGTATTCCAATGCTATCACAGGTAAATGATACACGTAAAGCGAAGTTAGACTGATCCAAAGTTGATGATGAGGGCAAATGACAGTATTGTAATAAGTCTGATGTATTGATAAGTATATATGTATTCCTAATGAATTCAGGGGCGGCTCGTCGGTAGGCACTGCGGAACTGTAGCACCCCCATGATCTTTGATCTTTATATTTAAGTATTTAAAATAGCCTCTCTGATTGTTTTTTCAATGAACTTTGAGTTTTTTGAATCAGATTATATCCTTTTTTCCTTAAACTATTTCAATGCCGAAC
This sequence comes from Bathynomus jamesi, assembly GCA_023014485.1. Classification (NCBI taxonomy): domain Eukaryota; kingdom Metazoa; phylum Arthropoda; class Malacostraca; order Isopoda; family Cirolanidae; genus Bathynomus; species Bathynomus jamesi. The sequence continues at coordinate 1,079,408 of JAJOZX010000868.1, forward strand.
GAATGAATCACGAAAGTAGCTTCAGCATTCCCGTGGAACTGCGTACTTAACAGTTCCAGATTTTGTTCGAAACGCTTGAACCTCGGTGGCGGACGTACGAAGAGCGAGTCAGAATCGCGGGTTTAAGAGGATCCAAAGCACTGTGGACAGAGCAGTGCCGATTTGTTTGTTTGACGTGGTAGTTGTGTTGCTGTATCGTTTGCTAATTCGAAATTTAATTTCCGAATTGCATTTATCAATGATTCGTTATCATTTATTTTTTGTCGTGAGATTGAAGTTAATTATATAATAATTGGATTATTTACAATATATAGCTTTCATTTCTTAGAATATTTTTTCGCTCAGAATAAAAACAGAAGAATGTAATTTGTTTATAAATAAAATTTTTGGCAAATTCGAAATTACCCGTTAAGCGTAAGTACCCTACAATTGATTTTATGATACTATTTTAGTTATTTTTATGACTGAGTAGTGAGTAGTTATCTATTTATCTATTCGACTTTCTCTCTCTCTCATATATATATATAATCGACACAATTGTTCGCAATTTCTGAGGCAGCACCCCCATAACTGAAAGTCACGAGCCGCCACTGGCTTTTAAGCTATTTTTATTTTCAGTAATGATGCTCTAGTTTGTCAGGATGTAAACTGTAGAATTCAAACACATATTTTGGAATTTACAGACATGTATGAACAAATTGTTTCCTCTCTCAATAATGCTAACCTAGACTTAAATACCTTTAGGAGAAAAAATTATACATGTAGACCTGGCTAGAGCGATTATGTGGCTGAACTTCATAATGCATCCAGAGGCAAGGCCCTGTATTACAACACAAACAGAGGGCTAATCCCAAGTTCAAGTATGAATTAAGGTATATAAAAATCATGAGGATGAGTTAAGCAGGGATGCTCTGGCTAGAAAGTTTGCCAGTAAGAATCCAAGAAACTTTCGGGAAGAATTAAAAACAATGAATAACAGGGCAATGTATCTCCCTGCTAATATTGACAATGTAACTGGGACTGAGAATATAGTCAAATTATGGAAGGAACACTACAGTGAATTATTCAACTCTGTACATAAGAACAATAATGTTAATTGTGATGCTACCTATAGTCCAGATATAAGAGTTAGTGTATTTGAGACTAAAAAGGCCATAAAATGTTTAGATTGTAACAAATCATGTGGTATTGATGGTATTTTTGCTGAGCATCTGAAATTTAGTAGTGACGGAGTAGTGCCTCTGTTAGCTTTGTGCTTTACAGGTTCACTGATACATGGTGTTTTGCCGGATACAATGTTATCCGTTGTTTTGGTGCCAATACTGAAAGATGAAAAAGGTAAAATCAACAGTAAAGATCACTGTAGGCCAATAGCTTTAGCCAGTATTATGTCTAAGGTGTTTGAATATATACTCATTAATAGACTTGAATGTTACCTGTAAACTAGTGATAACCAATTTGGTTTCAAAAAGAAACACAGTACTGATATGTGTGTGTGTATGCCTTGAAGGAAATGGTCTTTAAATACCAAACTCTAGATGCCAATGTATTTTTGTGTTTCCTGGATGCCTCTAAAGCATTTGATGTGTTAATCATGACAAATTAATCATGAAGCTTGTAAATCGTAATGTATCTGGTTACTTGGTCCGTATATTGATATTCTGGTATAATCACCAGACAATGATTGTAAGATGGGGTGGGGTTAATTCAAAGCCATTCTCTGTGACCAATGGTATCAGGCAGGGAGGGATATTATCCCCTTACTTATTCAATGTTTATATAGATAATCTATCTATTGTGCTGAACACCTGTAAAATAGGGTGCTATATTGGTACAATGATTGTTAATCATCTGATGTATGCAGATGATCTAGTTCTTATTTCTCCATCTGTAAAAGGGCTCAGCGCACTTTTGAATGTGTGTGAAAGGTATGGAAAGGATAATGACAAAATATAATCCTGCTAAAAGTCATGTTATGATTATGAGGACCAAGAACTACAAATATATAAAATTTACTGAATTTCAATTGAATGGTATGGTGCTGTCAGAAGTAACTCAGACTAAGTATCTTGGCCACAGACTAACTGATAGTCTTTCAGATGACTGTGATATTCTAAGGCAATGTAGACAATTATATGCTCAGGGAAATACTTTGGTTAGAAAATTCCATATGTGCACATTTGATGTTAAGTTGATTTTGTTCAAAACTTTTTGTACTCCAATGTATACAGCTCATTTGTGGTGGAACTACAGGATGTATAATTTGAGAAAATTACTATATATGTTGCATATCATAATATTTTTAGGAGTTTATTAAGAACTCCAAGATTTATAAATGGTGCTCCTTCTAGTGCCAGTATGCTGTTTATAGTCAATAAGGTCCCCAACTGTGCCAGTGTCATTCGCAATTTTGTATTTACATTTATCACTAGGCTTGGTGAGTCAATCAATAAGATAATAGAAGCCATGGTTAGTGGACTGATCTCCGATATATTTTATAAATCTCAAATCTGGAAGTGTTGGTGTAGGCAACTGTATGTTCATTATGCACAGTGATTCACTGGCCTAGTTAGTCAGTGCTCCAGACAACTATCTCTTAATCTTCTGGACCACTTGTATAATGTTTGTACCTGTTCAGAAAGAAAAAAGTGTTTCTTTGTTTGTTTGTTTGTATCCCTCAAAACGTTGGATCTATATTAAAGTCATCGTGTATGGTGCGTCCTTGGTCTTCCTTTTTATTATATACCGGGTGTCCGAGAATTATCTGTACAATTTTTGGCTGTTATTAAAAGTCAACCATGAAGTGTAGAAATTCCAGTGTTATCCCATTTTACAGAGAATCTCATTAAGATTTTTCTGATACCACGTTTTGACAAGTTTTTTAGAAATGTACGCGGGTGACAGACATTGATGATTTAAAAGCAAGAATCACAGCTGCTATTGAGCGAATTAATGTGGATATGCTTCAGCGTACATAGCAACATTTGGAGTATCGATTGGATGTTTTGCGAATCACTAATGGTGCACATATCGAATGTTTGTAACAACGTTACTTTAATAAAAGAAACTTTTGAAAATACAGATTCTAAATAATCTTGTTTAAGAATTTTACGTGTGTTATCAAGAATTTTATTAAAAGATGAAATTGTACAGATAATGTTCGGACACACTGGAATTTCTAAAAAACTTGTCACAACTTGGTATCAGAAAAAACTTAATGAGATTCCCTGTAAAATGGGACAAAACTCGAATTTCTACACTTCATGGTTGACTTTTAATAACAGCCAAAAATTGTACAGATAATTCTCGGACACCCTGTATAATAATAATAATAACAAATAATAATAATGATATTAATAATAATGTAGAGACCGACCGAAAATTCCTTTCCTCACCGCTCTCAAACATCAGGGAATCAAAACAACGGCTATGAAGCTCCAACACGTGGGCATGAAACAGGCCCACGAAGGAAACACAAGGAATATTAGCTCTCACAATATCAGCACATATTCATACCAACACTGTATTATTCCTGACATATGGAAACAAGGTAAAATTATTACACTACTCAAACCAAACAAAAATCCAACAGAACCAGCTTCCTATAGACCCATTACTTTACTATGCACACCTTCCAAAGTAACAGAAAGACTAATCTTACAAATCACCAACCCACACATACCACTATCGCTTACTCAACATGGATTCAGACCTCACCACTCAACCACGACATTACTCACTAACCTCACGCAACACATCATGGATGGCATCAACTCCAGAAGACCAGCTCAACGTACACTATTAGCAACAATAGACATTAGTAAAGCATTTGATGCTATCCCACGCTTCCCTCTCATAAACAAAATACTCAACACAAACATGCACAATAACACCAAAAGGTGGCTGATCAACTATCTCTCAGGAAGATACTCACATGTCACATTTAATGGCAAGTCATCCAAAAACAAGCTTTTTCCGAACGGGGTCCCTCAAGGCTCTGTTCTCTCACCAACACTCTTCAACTTATACATGCATGACATTCCAACACCCATAGATAACAAGCTTACCTTATCATCATATGCAGATGATATCACTCTAACATCCACCCACAACAACATCGACACCGCTACAAATAACCTACAAACATACATAAACAGTATACAAGACTGGCTCACACACAATAGACTCAAAGTAGCGCCCACAAAATCAACCATCACCTTGCTTACAAGCAACACAAAAGAACACCAGGTAATTCCACAGCTTACACTAAACAACATCAACATTCCACACACTCACAGAACCAAAATACTTGGTGTCACATACAACACATCATTATCTTTTGCAAACCACATTCAGGACACTAAAACCAAATGTACGTCAAGACTTAACACGCTTAGGGTACTAACAGGCACAAACTTTGGACACCAGCAGGAAACAACATCACTCATATACAAACAATATATTCGCTCAGTTCTGGACTATGCTAGCCCATGCTGGGCACCCATTATCTCAAACACACACATAAACACCTTACAAATAATACAAAACAACGCACTTCGTATCATTACAGGATGCACTCAAACAACACCAATAGAACACCTGCACACAGAAACAAAAATACTAAAAGTTAGGGAACATTTAGACATGAGGGGAACACAATTCATGGCAGCAGCGACAACTAACCCACAACACCCTTGCCACTACATGTACAATCATGCACCAACACCTCGCACCATTAAGGTAACACCAGAGAGATATTATAACGAAATACTCCATTCCATACCACGCCCCACAGACATCACACAGTACAGAAAACACATACACACACATCTAACCCACAAAGCACTGACACGACTCGGTCCGAATGCGGTCCTAGGTGCGAAGCCGCCACCCATTAACAGGTCAGAGATCAGCCTGAGCAGATCGGATCGAGTTAACTTAGCACGATTCCGATGTGGACATCACCCAAACTTACGGACATATAAACACAGACTAGACAACTCCATAGACGACACCTGCCACCTGTGCCAAGACACACCACAAACAATTGAACACATTATGACGGACTGTACCGCTCTAGCACAACAACGAACACAACACAACATCACTAGTGCGCTGAACCTCTGGTCCACTCCGGAGAGGGCGATCGGTTACCTGCGTGCCGCCGGCTTGCTCGATCAGGGTGGGCTGATCGGCTAAACAACAACAACAACAACACAAGGACTATAAAATGCGAGTTCTTTCTGAAATCACTCTCACTTACCCTATTCTTGCTTTTGTCGTCACATCTCGCTCTCAGCTCCTTCGTCAGCAACGCCACTCGTCACGCCACCCGCTCTCCGGCCTTCGCAGGAGAGCGGCCCTCCGTTCCTTCAAGGCTCCGGTTGAGCATACACGAAGTCTCTCATTAAGTAAGACCCTCTACAATTTCATCCAGCAAGAAGCAACATCACTGCTGCAAGATTTTCCGCTGGCCCCCTTTTCAACAAGTCTCAACCGGCCCTCAACACTCATTCTCTCGCCGGTAAGGTCATTCCGCCTTCAGATGCATTACCTTCGAAGCCCAGGTCCGTTAAACTTCTCGGAGGCCAGAAGCCTATCTTCTGTCTTCGTGTTGCGCAACTCCCGCGGAGCCTACATAGTGTAACCTCAACCTAGCGAATAGGCTATCCTCAAAGTGTCAAACAACCGGCAAACTAACTTTCCCATTATGACTACAGTAGGCCTGTTCAGTTATTTTACCGTATTCAATTATCTTACCGTATTTGTATCTGCTTGTTTATTTGCTCATTTATGTATTTTATTTTTACTTGCCTAATCCGTTTACTGTACCACACCGTACTTTCATTACCTCAGTTATTATTGGCTTAATTACTTATTATTGTGTGTTCATTCCCGCATATCCCATTAGCCTACCTAAATTAATGTTTCTTGTCATTATTGTAAGTAGTATGCCCGCAAAATGGACGAGTGCAATGCAATGGCAAATGTCGCAAGAGTGCCACCCCCATCCCTTTGTTGCAAGGCACCCCCAAAATGGGGGGATTGTTGCAAGAGCAACAAGGGGTTATGCAACTTGGAGGCGGAGTTATCCCCCAAGCTGCAATGAACCTAACCAAAGAGAGAGAGAAAGGAAGAGGTGTTCACCCGACCGCTGTCAGGCTCATATAAAGACTTCAGCCGAGCCGCCGTTGTCTTATAGGACCCCAAATCAGCCAGTTGGCTTAGAAGGCTGAGTTGCCAGATTGCGCTGTTTATTTAATTAAAACATATTCTGCCTTAATCCGCCATTTGGCTTAGAAGGCCGAGTTGCCAGTTTGCGTTTATTTATTTAATCAAAACATATATTCTGCCTTAATCAGCCAGTTCGCTTAATCAGCCAGAGCCAGCGGGCGCCACCAGCCAGTTGGCTTAGAAGGCTGAGTTGCCAGATTGCGTTTATTTATTTAATTAAAACATATATTCTAGCTGAATCAGTCAGTTGACTTAGAAGGCTTCTTAGAAGGCATAAATGGGCTGTATATAACCTCCGAATAATTAAAAGCGTACATACACTGACCGACTGTACGCCTATAAAGCCCCTATTATCACACACACACACAAAAGCATCACCATCAATCGTATAGACTTTTAGGAGCTCACCCATCAACAGGAGATGAGGGCTACGACTTTTTAGGAACTCACCCCATTAACACCACGTATCCGATATGAGTGCTACAACCAAGCGTCCAAACGATTGGTGGTGAAACCAACCATCAGCCAACTAGACCGTCACTAAATACGACCAATAGACAGACCTATTAAACAAATAGGATTGTTGCAACACTCGATCATGTTATTTATCTCCCTTTCTCAGTTGCCGTATCTGGTTGAGTTGCCACTTTGCACTATTTATTTAATTAAAACATATTCCGCCTTAGAAATCCGCTTTCGAAACCAATCAAATGATATAATTAAATACCGTGTACAAACAAAAAGGAATAAATAAAACGCCAATACATCATTCTGTTTATTTAGACGAATTAATGGAAATAAATATACAACGGTTATATATATGGTCAAAAATAATAATAATAGCATCATGAACGGCGATATATAATCAAAAATATACAAAACGGTGCATTATCAATATATTAGTAAAGGAAAAATACAGGGTGTCCGAGAATTATCTGTACAATTTTTGGCTGTTATTAAAAGTCAACCATGAAGTGTAGAAATTCCAGTGTTGTCCCATTTTACAGAGAATCTCATTAAGTTTTTTCTGATACCAAGTTTTGACAAGTTTTTTAGAAATTCCAGTGTGTCCGAACATTATCTGTACAATTTATCTTTTAATAAAATTCTTGATAACACACGTAAAATTCTTAAACAAGATTATTTAGAATCTGTATTTTCAAAAGTTTCTTTTATTAAAGTAACGTTGTTACAAACATTCGATATGTGCACCATTAGTGATTCGCAAAACATCCAATCGATACTCCAAATGTTGCCATGTACGCTGCAGCATATCCACATCAATTCGCTCAATAGCAGCTGTGATTCTTGCTTTTAAATCATCAATGTCTGTCACCCGCGTACATTTCTAAAAAACTTGTCAAAACGTGGTATCAGAAAAAACGTAATGAGATTCTCTGTAAAATGGGACAACACTGGAATTTCTACACTTCATGGTTGACTTTTAATAACAGCCAAAATTGTACAGATAATTCTCGGACACCCTGTATATAGTTATATTAAATATATTGAAAATATACAAAACGTTGTATTATCAAAATACAGGGTGGGGCACGGGAACCAAGTGTTTTTGGAATAATCAGGAAAATGATATTTATTTTTGTAAAGAAAATATATTGGTAGAACAACATTCGTAAGAACATAGCATTTCATGTCATAATAATCATGTACCGAAAATTATATCTGGCATATGATGTCCTTGGCCGTCGACGCATTGTTGAAGGCGTTTACGAAAATTGGCCTCCACTCTTCCCAGCAGGTCTCTGTTGATTTGGATGATTTGTTGACGGATCGCTTCCTTCAATGCATCTAATGTACGGGGCTTGTCCTCGTAGACACGTGACTTGAGGTACCCCCATAGAAAGAAGTCACATGTGGACAAGTCAGGGGACCGAAGGGGCCATGCAATGTCACCAAATCTCGAAATGAGATGGTTGGGAAACAGGGGGCGAAGAACAGCCATTGACGCTCTGGCGGTGTGTGGCGTGGCCCCATCTTGCTGAAACCACAAATGTCGACGAGCAATACGCCTTCTTCATAACTCAGGGATGAAAAAGGTGTTCACCATCTCAATGTAACGCCCAGATGTTATGGTAACGGTAACCCCATTTTGTTCGAAGAAATAGGGACCGATGACGCCAAACTTTCCCACCGCGCACCAAACTGTAACCTTAGGGCTATGCAGCGGTTTTTCATGGAGTTGTCGCGGATTTAAAGCAGCCCAATACCGACAGTTTTGATATTTGACGGCCCCATTAAGGTGGAAATGGGCTTCATCACTCATTACCACCATCATAATGTTTTCATTCTGCTCATAAAGTGCAAGCATTTCCTCTGCAAAATTCAGTCGTTGGGGGCAATCGTTTACATTCAATTCCTGCACCATCGCTAACTTGTATGGGTGAAAATGTAATTCTTCATGCAAAATCCGTCTAACAGTACGATTGCTGATTCCGAGTGCAGCTGAATGTCTCCGAGCAGAGCGGCCTGGGCTTTGCAACATCGCTTGTCTGACCCTTTCAACGTTCTCTGGAGTACGCACAGTGCGTTGCGGCCCCTTCGGTTTTGTTTTCATTATTGAGCCTCCTGTTCGAAGATTGTTAACCCAACGTAAGATTGTGTCACGAGCGGGAACAGAGTCATTTCGATGAATGTTGAATCTGCGGCGAAACGCACGCTGAACTGCTGTCACTGACTCGCCACTCCTAACAAAATGATGATACGCGAACATGCGGTGTTCTAACGTCCACTGCTCCATGATGGCACCTGAAAGATAAAGGTGAGTGTTAGTTAAAGTTAAATGCTATGAACCCAGGAATGGAATGCTACCTACCGCACGCCCCTCCCATTCCTAATGGCCGATTACTAGCTATTCAAAAACACTTGATTCCCGTGCCCCACCCTGTATTAGTACAGGAAAAATATATACAGTTATATTAGTACAGGAAAAATATATGCAGTTATATTAAATATATTAAAAATATACGAAACGTATAATCAAATCCATATTAGTACAGGAAATATATATACACACCAATTAAATATACATCCTTTATGTTCTACGGTGCAAAACGCTAAACTCACACGTAATAGAGTCTACATCCACATCGCCATTACTTTGTACGACGTGGTAAAACCGTCCAAGCATCACTTCACCGTTTAACTGACATAAATGGCCTTCATATCATTCAATACTATTTTTGTGCCCACTTTTCACCCGGCTGGTAAGTTAACTTTGAACACGGCTAGAATACAGTCAAAAGCACGCACAAAGAGGTCATCGTTAACCACAACATCATTATTAAATACAAGTTTATAAACACGCCTTTCCAATCCGGGGTCTTTTCTTACCGTCCCGAGCTTCTCAATCGTGAACTCTTCTTCACTCTGCATTGCGGTAATTGAAATAATCTTCCAAGTCGTAACGACAGCTATTCATTATATAGAGGTACAGCTCTTCAGGGTGAACAGTGTAGGCGAGCTCAGCCCTGTACCGCTCAAGTATTTTGCGCCAAAGTTCAGGATATTTCGAAGAATCTAAACCTTTTAAATATGCATCAAGCTCTAGACCATTCTCGCCTTGTTCATTCCTACATTCAATAAATCCGTCGAGCAGTGCTGTGTATGCGTGTTCAAGAACCGTGTCAAAATAAATCATATCCGTAACACGAGCGTCTAATATAGGCTTAAGCTTGCGGAATCCAACGATTTCAAACATTCTGTCGAGGATGAAACGGTTTCGCGGAGGGACAAGAACGTTATTATCAGATGCTTTCTTCCACATCAGTCGTATATCAATGCATGGTTGTTCGTCATTTATACATAACGTGCAAACAACGGCATATGAGGAGGCGTCACTAATCTGCTTTCTTCTGTACCTACACCTGTAGTATTTTATAACGGTCCTCTACCCACTTCTCAACTATCACAAAGACTCTATTCATCTCCTCAACACTTAAATAAATAACATTACGTTTGCTTGCTTGCCTGCAAATCGTCTCAAGTACATAGTTAATGGTGCCGGTTTCACGCCTGAACACGCGCAATGACTTCGTCACGGAGACATCGTAGGAGGCGTTGGGAATGCTTCTGAAAGGAAGTTCCATCGTATTCGCACGTCCACTCGGTTCAAGCTCTGAGATAACTATGAGCCACAGGTGACCGGATCAACTCGACGGGACGGGAGTGAGTCACGCTGATGAAACGCGTATGGGTTTGTTCGTACTCGTATGTTCAGTGAGGTACACGGGTGGACGGCGCGGGAACGCGTCACACTGCTAAAGCGTGTACAGGCTTGTTCGAGCACTCTTGGACAAACAGAATTTCCCGAAACGAATTTATTGTTTTATCACTCATCAAACGTTCATTTCCATAAACTAAACATCTTCACAAACCGGCGCACTATTAGAGAGAAACATATGTTCATATTTGGCCTTTTTTTTTAACAAGCGATACTCGTCTCTAAAGTCTGTTAAAAACTCACCCAGCCCATTAGCCACAACCTCACTACAAACCTCATGATGATATATATTAATATAGTGGTAAAAATACTTAAGATTATCCATGATGACAAGATTTACATTTTCAACCGTAGGGTACGAGTAGTCGGTATGGTGTAACATGATATAATACCGCTTGTCAGGCCACTCATCCACAAGGCTCAGCACACATAACCGCTGTTTATCTTCTGAACGTGTTGCTTCTTCTACTACGCGGTATAGGTGAGCCTTTATAAAGCTTAGGTCTATAACATACTTCAATACATCGTCTGTACTGCGAAATCCTACAACCCCCTCGCCAGAATACCCGTAGAGTATTTGAACATCTTGGTACATCGCACGGCTCAATGCAGCCTTAAAAGTATCAAAGGAGGGGGGAATAGGGAGTTTTTTAGTATCCACCACATCTATGCACTTTGCAGAATACCACTTCATAAATGTTGAACACGCAATATTAAAGGTAGCCATTACTATTTTTCTTCTACGCGAGAGAATACACGTCTGAGCTCAAGGGTATACAGAGGTCAACTGAACATGCAGGGATAGAGGCATGCTCAGGTTGCGGCGTGACTCACATTGCTGGTCTTACAGTGGGCGGGGCTTAGCTTTTTACTGTACACTCGCACGCACGCAAAGGAGAAAGTGAAACGCTAGTTGAAACACGATTTATTTAATAAACGAAATATTCAAGGTATATACAGGGTGGTGCAAAAGTCTGGACCCATGGGCAATTTACTATATAAAAAATATCTTTCGATTTTTATAATCAGTGGTTTACGTTAACAAACCAAGAACAATACAGGCGCTAAAGGATACCATCACAACAGAAATTGAAGCCATAAGAACGAATATTACTATGCTTACAAATGTGCAAAGGTCTTGTGTCAACCGAGTAGAAAAGTGTTTGGAAGAAGATGGACATCAATTCGAACACTTATTGTAAATTCTGAACTAGAACGTTAAATTTAACATAATTTAGTCACTGGTGTATGGTTAATTAAATTTCATTTCATAATAAACTTCCTGCAGGCCACACTTTTTTTCCATATAAACCGCCTATGGGTCCAGACTTTTGCACCACCCTGTATATTTACAAATATGTGTAATAAATAAGTTATCAATAGATATATCAAAGATTATGGTATCCAAAGGGCACGGTATCAATGGTACCAGGCACCTGGTGACGTTTCCTATAGGTGTTACGGCACACCTTTGTACCCCTAAGTTCCTTCACGCCCCCCAGCTTCTGTGCCCGAAAATTGTGGGTACCTACAGTCAGTTGGGGCGGGTGGTCACCCTCATCATCTTCCAAGCACACTAACTCCTTCAACAAATCAAAGTTAACGACCCGCCGATTCGCATGGTTAAGCGTAATACCCTTAGCCTTCACAATATACTTCGTATCATCCCCTATCCGCACCCGTACCCCATAGGTTTTTTGGTCCTGTTGACACAAACGAGTAGGCATATGCGACGTCTCCATACTCATCCTTGATCTCGTCAATTAGCCCTCCGAGGAACTCCCCAAGAGCGGGCATGTATTCACCACCCCTCGCTGTGACTATCACGATATCTGTATCGGCGTACAAAACCTTCCGCCCAAGAGAATGCAATAGGCCCCAAAGTTTGATGCGTGCGTAGGCTGTTGTGAAGCTGGCTACAGGAATGTTTGTAACCCGTGAGGTATCTGTGGCCAATTCGGTATTGTTTTACTTTATTATATAAGTATTACCTACATTCACAATCTCCATAACCTCTTTATCGCGTGCGTTGGCGTAATCCCAGACTTCAGTATAACTTTGTGCCAAATGAACGTTCCCTTTGCACAACTTTGCACTAAAGCGATTGCCAGGGGTCTTTACAATTTGGGTACAATCAAGCTGTATACCTTCACGGTCACAGTAACGCTGAATATAAGACGTTTTTTCATCTTCGGTATCAACTCCTCGCGGATATCCTGAAGCCTCAACCTTATCCTTCAAAAATGCGTTATATATGGTGTGAAAAGGTTGGGTAGCTTCTGAAACCTCCACATCTTATGTATCTTTATTATTCTATACCCATGGCGAACGGCTAGGTTCAGTTCAGGGCTTGTGTATACACCTCTGATCTTACGCTGGTGGGGTGTATGGTCACAATCACCATTGTTCTCTTCTGCGCACTTCACGCACAGGGGAAACATGAGCTTGTGATCTATAACGACGGGTAAGATCGGCATCCATAAATCGCGAGGGGGGAGCACATCTACGAAAGAGAGTCCAAAGTAGCACTCATTCAAGTTGGCGGAAAAATCCTCGATGGTTGGTATAACGGGACCCGCCATATTTTCAGGCCATATTTACGTGCCATCACGTTGGGGTATAAAGAACAGAAGTCGTAGTAATGGAGCTTCACACCCTCCGTAGGCGGAAAGTATAGTTTGAAGGGATTTGTACGCCTTCCGAACAAGCTATCACCGCATTTGAGAGGATCCTGCACCATTGAACGTTTGATCGTGTTTATTTATTCACGGTACTGTACATCTGCCTCCATCCGTGCATCATATTCATGCTCCCACAAAACTTTGTGAGTGAACTGGGAGCCTATAAGTTGATCGCGAGTGCGGGTCCACGCATGACTGTCGGCTGGTGATCTACCGTGAATATCTCCTACGATTCCACACTCAGGACGGGGGAACCCGTGCCACCAGCAACCGTTAAAGGAGTACACAGTCTTCTCACCAGTAGCACGGTTTTCACTTAGACCATCAACCCCCAAAACACGACCATTAACCTTAATGGGTACTTCACCCGTGTTGCGAGCATGCTTTATGTATACTAGGGCGGCTCGTTTTTACACTTTTTTCGATATTTGATTGGGGGTAGTGCCGAAAAGTTGCGATTTGGAGAGAAAATAAAGTGTGTAAAATTTTTTTGATCTACGTCAATACCTTCCGGTGGCGGCGAGTCCTTAAAAATCGAAAAATAGGCCTAAAAACATAAATTTTTATATAATTTTATATAATTTTTATATAATGTTCATTGTTCAATGACTGCTATTAATTTATTCAAGCCTATAATAGTGTTCTCAGGGTTGTTTGCACAGAAATATACCGGAATTAACATTTGTATAACATCTTGTTAAAACTTGCTTTAAATCAATATTTTGGATATTTTAACGGCTAAGACGCCACCGGAAGTTATTAACAGATTGTGGTGAAATTTTTATTGTTTATTTTGTAAGTCTTTAAAACCATTTTCCAATCTACCCCGTTAGGCCTATTTTTCGATTTTTGAGGACTCGCCGCCACCGGAAGGTATTGACGTAGATCAAAAAAATTTTACACACTTTATTTTCTCTCCAAATCGCAACTTTTCCGCAGTACCCCCAATCAAATATCGAAAAAAGTGTAAAAACGAGCCGCCCTAATGTATACACCTGTCTGCTGTTGTAGGTGTATGAGCCAGTAAATAGCCTTGTGCCCATAACTGCGGGGGTTGTTTCTGTGGATAATGGCTAAGGTGTCTTTAGGCATGAAGTTATTCTTGAACACCGTAAAACATAATGAGGCGATGGTGGTTGCGACTCGCAACAGATCGCATTTGAAACGGCATATGTACAATGTAAATCCTTCTAAAGGCCTGGAAACATACTTTAAGCATGCGCACATCATTCATGCAATAACGCTCACATTCATCAGCTATATTATAAGGATTAGATTCATTAAAACTGTTGTAGTATCGGTCAAAATCTTCACGTTCATCTGTGCTCATATATTCATAGTTAAAGTAATGTTTGGGTGGAGGTAGTCCTACATAATTTAAAGTTTCGCTAGTGAGGAAAATGTAAGGGAAATATCCTTTTGGAACTTCAGTGGCTACGCCCATCACCTTGGGTAGCTTTGCTAATTTACAAGGTGCGAATAATAAAGTGTCTTTAAACTGTACATTACCTCTTATTTGCATCTGTATTAATTTGTTGCCTCTTTTCAAGGGATCACCTGTAAATATTTCTGATGACTCGTGCTCAAGCAACTCCTTATAAAGGAACTGTGTCAAATTTTGTCCCGTTATGGGCGAGAATATAGTCATTTTTTTTAACTTGTCCGCTAACTTGACAATATAGGACACAAATAGTTTCACAGGGCTATCGATGGCACTCGTTTTAAATACGTTTGTCCGTTTTCCACATTTGTGACACTCATCGCACTCGATCTCCATACACTCATCACAGATAGTCTGGCTTACAAGTAAATGTGGAATAACCTCTTTGGTTTCAGCATTCGTATATGTTTCTATATCGTAGTACACAGTTATACGAGGGCTGTTTTTAGGCTTGGCGTCTTTCATATAACATACATGCTTTACTCCAACCGCCCTATATTTCTCACAGCATGTAGAACAGTGAATTTCATCACATTTGTGCTCAAACTTTCCCCAATTAATTATCCATCATATGAAACATACCACATTCACAGATTCTCATTTTCCTACACGTGCCAATTGATTTATGGAGCTCAAAACAGTTATTATTGAAAAATGTGCGTCTACACACATCACAATCCCTCTTCTCAGCTTCAACTACACGGCTTTCACATTTGGCACTTTTACACTGCTCATATACCATGTGAGATTCTTTATAATGTTTCACTATATCATCCGCAAACTCGATACACCCCTTACACAAATCATGATGTCGTCCATATTTTCGACTTTTGTCATAACTCGCGTAAAGGTCCCTTATATTACGGATGGGGAGATACGTTGTCCCTGACAGTCCTAAATAAGTAGGGGTGTTGTACGATCTCTCACACAGCTTTTAAAAACACACAGTTCTATGACGATCATCCAGACCAAATACAACTATACGAACATTCATTTCCTGTTCTACCATTCTCAGCTCTTCAGGACCCATATTACAGTCAAACTCAAGTTTACAGTCTACAGCTAGTTTACGGGCACGCAACACTACAGTAGGCAGCCAAATGTTTTTGACCCGTGTATTTAGTACAGTAAACATACGGGCCAAGACTACTGCTATAAAGCCGCAACCACGATCGGCGTTTATATGCCGTCTATAAATAGCCTGAGAAATGAAGTTAAGAGTGTAAGGTGTGGCACTATGACCCGCAACACGGAATACTTGGTCAATATTTACCGTGAAGTTGTCCATATTGAAGGCTATACTACTTTGAGAGGCCTGCATTATACGGCCTAATATATACTCTATATCTTCAGCTGTCAAACGTCTGAACGGTATTACTACCCAAAAATCATCTACATCTCCGTCATCTGACCCGAATCTGAATGACAGCCTCGTCCTGACCTCACGTTCGTCGCGGTTCTGAAGGGCAAACTCTACAATACGTTCAACTATGCGCCGTAATGTGTGTTCAACACCGTTGCTATACATGGACCTAGGATCAACCCTGACTATATAACGATTTCTAGTCAAGGCGGGGGTGGGGGCAGCGGTGCACACCAACTCGAATGTTATGCCAGCCTCAACAGAACGGGGAGCTGCTGTGGAGGATGTACCCGGAATTAAATAAGGGGGGTATATTTAGGGAAGGCACTATTGTGGGGGTTGTGTCGTAAGCCGTTGATGGTTGGGGTTCTATTACTGGTGGTCAAACAACCGGGACAATCCTGGAGCGCTTTATACCTGACGTAGAGGGTTCCTCATCACGCTTCCGCTTTGAACTGACGCGTGCTACAGGAGTCGCTGGTGAGGGCTCGTTGGCGGGTAAGGATTCTCTAGCTGTACGGTCAACGGACTCGTCTGTGATGTCGATGATAGGTTGCTGTACATCGTCATCATTTACAGTTCTGTGGAAGAAGAAAACAAAATTTGTAATACATGTATTTTGTAAATGGCCCACTTAGGGCTCATTTATGCGTGATCATCATTCAAAAATGGGAAGAGCTTCCACAGGAACAAGTAAATCGAGCCATAGATGAATTCTGGCCAAGAATAAAAAAAGAGTTATTGAAATGGAAGGAATGCATTTCGAACAAATTTTTTCATAATTTCAGGTAAATTTTATGTTAAAAATTATTTTTATAAAAAAAATATTAAAAAGGTTTAATAATTTTTGCATGTTAAGTAGAAAAATCATACTCTTTAGTTAAATGTTGATAGAATTTGAATTATTTGATATTTTAGTCTGAAAACTTGTTTGCCTATAGATAAATACTTGTGTTTCATTGTGTAGAAGTTTTATTAAAATTAAATAACAAATGTTGATTGTATAGCCTTTTTAAAATGTACCCTTTTTTTATGGCACACCCGTTTTATATATATATATAATATATATATAATATATATATATATATATATATATATATATATATATTATATATTATATATTATATATGTGCGCCTCGGTGGTGTAGTTGTTAGCGTCTCTGACTACGAATCCATCGGTCCCGGGATCGAGACCAGGCGACGGCGCGCAGCAAAACCAAGCTGTTCATTCTTCCACACAATAAAGTGGTTGGTAGGTAAATGGGTACACGGGTGGCCTAGTGGTTAAGACGCTGGGCTGTTGGTGGGGCGTGGTTCGGATTCCACGTTAAACTGTAGGTCTAAGGTGGAGTGACAAGCTTGACCTTCGTCAGAATGAACAATTCGGGCGGAAGCAAAACCAAGATTTGGATCTTTTCCGTTCTACCCCAGCAACAATTCCTAGTGTAGTTTTACTTGCTGAATTCAATAATATATATATTTTATTTTGGAGAAAGTATTCGTGCTTTAATTAGTTATGGTTATAATTATTAATTTTCTCTCTCTTTTGTAGATATTGTTATGGATGATAAATGGAATTTCATAAACATAGTTAAGGAAATAACGTTCTACCCCAGCCTTCTTTAGTTAACCTTATAAGGCTAACTAACGAAAATATCACGACCTAACCTAACCAATCGTCAAGGGCGTACAGTTGATTTAGCTAAACAAAGGAACAAGAGACATTGGGGAACATCTAGAAATATGATAGATTCTTATTTATGTGAATTTCTGTGGAGGAGAAGACAAAAAGGAAAGGACATTTTTATTGAAATCGCAAATGCAATCTCTACTTTTAAGTAAAATAAACGGACTATAACTCTTTTGTTATTAATTTCTCCAAAATAGATATATATTATTGAATTCAGCAAGTAAAACTACAGTAGAAAATATATATAATTTCATTTTTTGTTGCTGGGGTAGAACGGAAAAGAGCCCAAAATTTAACCAAGGTTATACATATATGAGGCGTCGCGAGTATGAGGGGCGAAATCGCCATATTGGCAATTTTGCGATTGTTCCACGAATGAATAGTTCAGCCCCCCCCCATCCACAGACAACTTAGTACAGCCAAACACCCCTATCATACGTTTAAAATGCAGTTATTTTCAATGCGTGTATTTGCGCTATGTGCTCCCTCGTACACAATCGTCACAAAGTTTAAACGTGTCTATCTCAAAACTGGTTTGGCGAGTTCGCCCCTCGTACTCGCAACGCCTCAATTTATATATATATATATATGTATAGAAACGACGTAAGTATAGAGGAGCGTTCTGCACACGAGGAAGAGAAATAACGAACAAATGAAAAATGAGGTGACCGCCAGGGAATCGAACCCAGGATCTTCCGATTGCCGGTCAGATATGCTATCCACTACACCACGGGCCTCGATCAATCAGAAGTCGTAATTCTCATACATAGGGCAGAAACCAATGCCCTGAGAGGGCACCCTCGCAAATCGTGAATATGTACATTTAACTGCAATGACCACGCAGTATATTAATGTATAGAAACGACGTAAGTATAGAGGAGCGTTCTGCACACGAGGAAGAGAAATAACGAACAAATGAAAAATGAGGTGACCGCCCGGGAATCGAACCCAGGATCTTCCGATTGCCGGTCAGATATGCTATCCACTACACCACGGGCCTCGATCAGTCAGAAGTCGTAATTCTCATACATAGGGCAGAAACCAATGCCCTGAGAGGGCAGCTTAATAATTTAAGTTGCACATAAATTGAAATTTTCTCTAACTAGCTAATCTTTAAATATTATGAACCGTTATAATCTCCTACTCTATATTAATAATAATGCTATATTAATTAATAATAATTTTATATTAAGTTGTACTTTATAATTTGTATATTAAACCATTTTATTATGTTGACTTTATTTTAAGTATTTTAATAATTTTATAAACCCCAATTGGATGTCCATTTTTTTTAATTCAAATTGGCCACCAGGGACTTCAAATTTCAATGAAAAATCTTCTTCTTATTTCCGTTGTTGAAGAAAGAAAATACGTTCAACATAAGGAAAACCAATTTTGGTGCCGTACGCTGTGGAGTGAGCGAAGGAAAAGCATTTAAACAAATTTGAACTGTAAAAATATGAAAATTTAAAGTTTTCACATTAGATTAATAAAATTTATGAAGGAATTGATTTTTTTAAATATAGGCAAAAAAAATTGGCATTGCCATCGGTTAAATTTTGGAATCAGTACATCCATCACTCTAAGTTTCATTTTATCATCTTAACAAAATATTAAAATATCAACCATGTACTACCCCTGTTACCCCTAGCACATACCCCTCCCCCCATTTTTTACCCTCATATTTGCATATATTTAAATAGGAATAAATGTTATTTCTTAAAAAGTACACCATGTGAGAAGGTTTTTTTTATCACTTTAACAAAATTTAAAAAAATCAAGCATGTGCTACCCTACTCCCCCTATCACATGCCCGTCCTCCCTTTTTTACCGTCATATTTGCATATATTTAAATGGGAAAAAATGTTTTTCTTAAAAAGTACACTATGTGAGAAGTTTTTTTTATTACTTTAACAAAATATTAAAAAATCAAGCATGTGCTACCCTACTTCCCCTATCACATGCCCCTCCTCCCTTTTTTACCTTCATATTTGCATATGTTTAATGTTGTTATATGTTACATGATAAGTTGTTGTTTAATGCTTGATATTTTTATATTTCAGATAAATATAAATAATTTTTCAGATAAATAGAAATAATTTGCATTTGCTTTAATTATAATTTGAATTATCATAAATTATAAATTACATATAATTTGATTTTACTTATGAATGTAAACTATGACTACTAGAAGCAAGTCCTCAAATGCAGCCTTTGGATATCCTACGGAATTCCCAGCAGCCATGACTCCTTTAAAAGCAGATGTTGTGAGACACTACCTTTTTGTGCGCCGTCGTGAAGAAGCTAAATCAAAAGGATCAGCAACTGCTAATGTTTGTTACAGGGTTGTTGTAAAAGATATTGAAGACATTTGGATGAAATTTTCTTTTCCTAGTCAGTCGACTAATAGAAGAAGCCTCAAAATTGAACAAGGTGCCGTTACATCGAAGAAATGAAAGTTTTGCCTTAAAAGTAGCTAAGTATGATGAAATGTTTGATATATCTTCTTGTGAATGCTATGATAAGGGAATTGATAGGAAATCTTGCAAGTGTAAGGATAAAATACCAATGGCAGAATGGGAGTCTTTTGTGGGTCAAAAACAAAGAAAAAATCAGTTAGGACCAGTTGATTGCATAGCTATTCAACACAGAAGAGATCTTTAGCAACAGCCCAAGAAGCACAAAACCGTCAACTAAAAGCACAAGAAGAAATGACTGGAGCCACCAATGTTTTATCATCAGAATATATAGAAAATACCGAAGAAGATATGGATGTAGATTCAAAGAGTCAGGATGTAGATTATGAGGCCGATTTAGAATTGACTGAGAATATTCAGAACAGGCACTCCTATAAAAACCTAGCATTAGCATCAGATCGTTATCGTATAAGTTGTAGAGCTGCAGCTTCAATAGTCAATGCAGCTTTAAAAGATATGGGGACCCTTAACCACATCAACATGCTTGACAGAAAGAAATTAGAAAGAGAAAGAAATCGCATGGGTGAAACAAATACTTTTAGGTCTAAATCCGAAAATCTGAAGATGGAATCCTTGCAATTGATGGAAGGAAAGATAACACATTAACCAAAAGTGGAAAGATAAAAGAAGAACACTATGTTATTTTGAAAGAACCTGGAAGCATCTATATAGACCATGTCACACTAGATAATGGAACTGCTCGCCGCATAGCAGAAGAGTTGATAACTATTATTACATACTCGAATAGCACAGATACTATCAAAGTTTTACTGTGTGATGGTATTCCTGCAAATACAGGAAAAATTGGTGGAGCCATAAAACTGGTTGAAATTCATCTTAACAGACCAGTGCAGTGGTTGGTGTGCCTCTTGCATTTGAATGAGCTGCCTTTTATGCATGTCTACAAAGCCATTGATGGTAAAACAACAGGTCCAAATACTTTTCTGGGTTCAATTGGGAATAAACTGAAAGCAGATTTAATAAAATTGGAGGTAGTTAAATATTCTCGCGTAAAGGGAAACATTAAAGAAATTCCAGCAAATGTTGTGAAGGAGCTAAGCAGTGATCAAAGATATCTCTATGATATGTGTTTGGCAGTGCAAACTGGAGACACTTCTCAAGATTTGTCCACTCGATCCCCAGGTACCCTTCATCAAGCTCGCTGGCTAACTCAAGCCAACAGGGTCCTTCGATTATATATCTCAACGCCAAATCCCGATAAAAACCTTCAAGATATAGTCAAGATTATTATGCAGTTCTATGCTCCAGGGTGGTTTTGGATAAAATCTCATCCTAATGCAAATGATGGTGGATATAACTTTTGGCATTTAATGTGCTTGCTTCGAAATTTAGATGAACAACATAGATCAATCATAGAACCAGTATTAATGAATAACGCCTACTTTGCCTACCCAGAAAATATACTCATATCAATGGTAACTGACAAGAGACTAGAAATTAGGGAGCAAGCTATTCAGAAAATCATCCTTTCAAGAACAGGATTTTCAGGTACCAGAAACTTTGAGTTGCCTCGAACTCTCAATTTCCAATCTACTGACTACACCGAGATGATCGATTGGCAAAAAGAGATCATTACTCCACCGCTGTTAAACAATTTTAGCGACGATGAACTACTACAGGCTCGATGTAAGCCACTGGAGATAGCTTCTTTTCCATGCCACAATCAAAGTGTGGAAAGGGCAGTGAACCTAGTAACAAAGGCATGTCAGGAAAGAATAGGATATGACAACCGTCAAAAGTTTATCTTAAACTCATTAGAATCAAGGTGAAAACTGCCCAAGTTTGAATGGAAGGCCCAATGAAATGAGTAAGAAACATGAAATAAAATTTCCTAATGGTATTGAAAATTTCTTCCCTTTTGATGTGAAAAGGACCAATGAAAAAGTTAATTGAATTTTAGCACATTTATTATGCCTCTAATTTTTCTTCTGAATATATTGTTGTACATAATTAATTTTCCTAATACTGTACATTATTAAATAAAATATTATACGCTAATAAAGATTTGTCATCAATAAACCTGAATGGAGAGTAAGTCTCGTGTAAATGGAATATTCTTCAACATCGGTCAAAAAGTGAAAAATTGTGCCAGGTGTAGAAGGCTCTAAACAGCGAAAATAATTTATGAGGGGGTTCCTGTGTTCTATTCAAACTCTTCACAATATGTACCTTTTCAATATATATATATATATATATATATGATGAATAAAACCACGAAGGAAAGGAAACACAAAATGGTGCTCAAGCGCTTTCGTCTAATGACATCCTGAGGATGTCATTAGACGAAAGCGCTTGAGCACCATTTTGTGTTTCCTTTCCTTCGTGGTTTTATTCATCATAAATATTTTTCACGTGTTACCTTCGTGAAATAATTTTCATATATATATATATATATATATATATATATATATATTAGGGTGGTGCAAGATAGTATGGTAAAACTTCAAACTTTAAAATGTCAATCTCCTCAAGGCTGCTCTTGTTACACTATGCAGCAGTAACACCCACACAAAATTTTGAGCAAATTGAAGCAGATTTAGAGGTCGCCAGAAATTGAACATTTTTCATACTACACCTTTTCACTCAAATTAAAACAACTGAATTTCAAATTAAAATAAATTAATTTCAAATTAAAAGAAATGAATCTCAAATTAAAACAACTGAATTTCAAATTAAAACAACTGAAGTTTAAATTAAAGCAAGTGAAATACAATTTAAAATATATGAAAGTCAATTTAAAACAGAGATTGTGTAAAATCTGAATGCGCATCGAAAGCTTTTATTTTATAGCTGGTGGGAGTACTTGGCATCTGAAACACGTTGGCAACATTCACAAGTCCCTAGCAACCGTTGCTATCCATGACTCGACTCTCTCAGTTACCAAGGACGTCCTCTCTGACCCGGCCAGCTCTCACTCGCTCTCACAGCTGTGTATTTCAAGGTTATTAAAAGAACTGAGTTACGCTTTACTGTGATGATTTGGATTATTTTTACAATATAAATTTCTACAGGGTGATCCAAAAGTCTCTCCGCAGTAAGAAACAGCCTAATAGCCTACGCTTTGATAGATGTAGCCTAAACAAAAGGCCTAATAGCCTAGCTCCCATTATTCAATCATGGACGTGAAATAACTGTGGAGAGACTTTTGGATCACCCTGTAGAAATTTATATTGTAAAAATAATCCAAATCATCACAGTAAGGCGTAACTCAGTTCTTTTAATAACCTTGAAATACACAGCTGTGAGAGCGAGTGAGAGCTGGCCGGGTCAGAGAGGACGTCCTTGGTAACTGAGAGAGTCGAGTCATGGATAGCAACGGTTGCTAGGGACTTGTGAATGTTGCCAACGTGTTTCAGATGCCAAGTACTCCCACCAGCTATAAAATGAAAGCTTTCGATGCACATTCAGATTTTACACAATCTCTGTTTTAAATTGACTTTCATATATTTTAAATTGTATTTCACTTGCTTTAATTTAAACTTCAGTTGTTTTAATTTGAAATTCAGTTGTTTTAATTTGCGATTCATTTCTTTTAATTTGAGATTCATTTCTTTTAATTTGAAATTCATTTATTTTAATTTGAAATTCAGTTGTTTTAATTTGAGAGTGAAAAGGTGTAGAATTATATTGATTTGGGTAATTCCTTGTGTATGTGTGTAAGTATGTGTATATATATATATATATATATATATATATATATATATATATATATATATATATGAACAGAAGGATCAACACAACGGCAAACATTTTCATTTATTTGTACTTCAAACGTTTCGACAATTCTTTTGTCATCATCAGTGAATTAAGTCTTAAAACCTTAAAACAAAAGTAAAATGTGAAAAGTGAAAATTACATCAATACAATATTAAAACCATTAAAATTAAAACCTTAAAGCAATTAGAAACCATAGTAATGAAAACAACCATCCCCTTCATAAAACTCAGTTTGAAATTTTAACTAGATCCAATAACCTCACAGAACTCCGAATTTTAGAATCTTTGTACATCTATAGAAACAAACCCTCCCTTAACAATAATAGCTCATCCTACAAATTACAGCTTTTTTAACTAACCAACCGATTTTCATAGACATACCCTTTCTAATCCTCTGGCCATCCAGTGTTCTCTTAGGCTTTGCCAAGTATGGAGGTGGATGTAAACATTGTGTATTTACCTATTGAGGTAATTTAATTTAATTTTAGTTTTTATAGTGATGAAACTTAAATGATTTTAATTTTGTATTGATGCAATTTTCATTTTGCTTTAAGGTTTTAATTTTAATGGTTTTAATATTGTATTGATGTAATTTTCACTTTTCACATTTTACTTTTGTTTTAAGGTTTTAAGACTTAATTCACTGATGATGACAAAAGAATTGTCGAAACGTCTGAAGTACAAATAAATGAAAATGTTTGCCGTTGTGTTGATCCTTCTGTTCATCTGTAAGCTCCGTTTCCCTAAGGAGAAGTCAATAGCTTTGATATATATATATATATATATATATTAGTGATGGATCGAATAACCGCAACCGCAACCGCAACCGCACTACAACCGCACAAAAATTCACAACCGCAACCGTAACCGCAACCGCCGTTCCATAAGTGCGGTTGCGGTTGTAAAAGCTTAGTTAATTTTAATTTTAGGTTAATTAGAAATATTTCTTTTTTTAAAAAGAAAATGATGGGCCTCCTTATGCGTGCTTAAACGTGACGTCATACGGCTGCCGTAGTAAAATTGGTTTAAACTGCGCTCTAAGTTATTACTCTGTTGCCGCTTGAAAGGTGAAAATGCAGCAAAAATATTATTCTTGAAATTCACACTGCCTGTCATTAAGTTTGACATCAGTTTTTCAATTGAATAATAATCCATAACTTTCCAATGGGTGGAGGCTGGGGAAAGTGGTAGGTGGGATGAACAGTGCGATGGGTCCTCGTCCCTCATCCTGGTAACACACTTAGTGCAAAATATGGTTTTAATTAATTTGACCTATTCTTTCATAATAGCTATATAAGTTTAGAATATACTTCATTTAAATAGTATTTATTTAGTAAATACCTTATGTTGAACACAAGTTTTGCAACACACAAATAGCGGTAGCGGTGTATTGCAAAACTTGTGTTCAACATAACATAAGGTATTTACTAAATAAATACTATTTAGTATATATTATGTACCAAGTGTGGCTAAATCGCACTATAGTGGCTAAATCCAGTTAATAATTACGCATTTTTCCTAGTATATGATAACCGCAACCGCAATCGCGGTTGGAAAAAATTCGACAACCGCAAACACAACCGCAACCGCGGTTGTGAAAAACCGACCACTCGATCCATCACTAATATATATATATATATATATATATATATATATATATATATATATATATATATTAACCCCTCCGTCTCTGGCCTTGGGCGGTTCGAAGTTGACGGGGGTTCTCGTTAGGTGGCAGCAACGGATGTGTTACTCTGGAGTATCTGGTACCATATAGGGAATTGCAGAAGTTTCTCTTTTACTACTCTCCGATTTCTTCTTGTAGTGGATCGGAGGATTCTGTGAAGCTTACTAAATTCTCTGAAGGTTCCTCGATTCTTCTTGTAGCGTATCGGGAAATTATTTTTCTCTATTTAAGACTAAGTTTTCTGAAGAGAGCAAGGCTCGAAGGAGAAGACAAAAATATTCTCTTACTGTAGTTTACTGCTAAAATGTTACAGGTAATGCTCAGCCTCTAATTTAGATCAGACAATCAAAATGAATATTTGTAAAATTATTCGGCTTTATATACTGAATTTTTGGTGACATCATTATTATTTAATGTTGACGTGTTTTGTTTTTTATTCTCAATAGGTTGCATTATTTTGCAAAATATTTGAAGATAAGGTGAATATTTTTGCTGTAGCAATGTCTAGAGTCTAGACAGATAAGCAAGTTATTTGAAGCTGAAGCCATATTTTTATTTTAAACCGCATATTGACAGATCTGATGTTATGATGATCTGCTGAGTTAACTAAAAATAGAAATTGGAATATGCATTTTATTATGAATTACAATTAAACATGCATATGAGCAAAAATGAAATGCTTAAGATTTAAAATTAAACGTTAAGCAAGACATGACCTCATCTTTTACAACGAAGAGAGAATGTATACAGAAAAATTGCAGAATTTAACAAGGTTACATTATTAAGCTAAATCTTAAAAAATGATTGTCATTTAAAAAGAAAAATTCACCAATAACTCAGCAGAAACAAAATAGAATGCAAATCAAAAATTTTATCCGAACTTCGTCAACGATATGCGAATTTAGACTATATGTAAAAATGAATATAAGAATATAGATATATAAGAATATAAGGATCATATAAATATAAGGATTATATAAATACAAGGACTATATAAATAGAAGGATTATATAAATATACGAATTATATAAATATATGAATTATACGAGTGAATATAAGAATTATATGAATGAATATAAGAATATATGAATATAGGAATTATTCATTGCTCATTTTTATAGGGCTCTCCCCTCTAGAATTATATTAATACAATAAATAACATCCTAACTAATTCTAACTAGATGATAACTAATGGTTTTTATAATACAGGTTTGTATGCACAACATAAGTCGGGGTGGTTAAGTCTAGTTCAGGCAGTATGAGGACGCACTTTTGGCCGTGCATAAATAGTTTGACATAGTACAATGTTTTTTTTTTCTTTGCCATTGTGCGAATAGTCTTTTCCCTACAAATATACCGAGGATAATAGCACACACAATGATAATACTGACGGCAGATATTGGTAAATAATTGTTACTGGGTACAGTATTTGTAAAAGGTTATCCTGGTTATCATCTGAATTTTTTTTTTAAAAACGACTCAGTTCATCATTCCATTTAGGGGCATGAAGTCCGGATAGGATGGTCACCGGTTTCCTGGCGGAATTCAAGATTTTTATAGTAGGTTTGAATTTAGTTTCAGACAGAAAGGGGTACGAGATGTTAATTGTAATCTCAACATTAAAAGGGGAGCAATTTTATTCATATCTACGTCTGAAATTATACGAAGCTGTTGGTGGTCGTGTAGATTGTTGTTGTTGTTGTTGGTTAGCCAATGAGCCCACCCTGATCGAGCAAGCTAGCAACACGCAGGTAACCGATCGCCCTCTCCGGAGTGGACCAGAGGTTCAGTGCACTAGTGATGTTGTGTTGTGTTCTATGTTGTGCTAGAGCGGTACAGTCTGTCATAATGTGTTCAATTGTTTGTGGTGTGTCCTGGCACAGGTGGCAGGTGTCGTCTGTGGAGTTGTCTAGTCTGTGTTTATATGTCTGTAAGTAGGGGTGATGTCCACATCGGAATCGTGCTAAGTTAACTCGATCCGATCTGCTCAGACTGGTCTCTAACCTGTCAATGGGTGGCGGCTTCGCACCTAGGACTGCATTCGGACCGAATCGTGTCAGTGCTTTGTGGGTTAGGTGTGTGTGTATGTGTTTTCTGTACTGTGTGATGTCTGTGGGGCGTGGTATGGAATGAAGTATTTGGTTATAATGTCTCTCTGGTGTTACCTTAATGGTGCGAGGTGTTGGTGCGTGACTGTACATGTAGTGGCAAGGGTGTTGTGGGTAAGCTGTCGCTGCTGCCATGAATTGCGTTCCCCTCATGTCTAAATGTTCCCTAACTTTCAATATTTTTGTTTCTGTGTGCAGGTGTTCTATTGGTGTTGTTTGAGTACATCCTGTAATGATACGAAGTACGTTGTTTTGTATTGTCTGTAAGGTGTTTATGTGTATGTTTGAGATAATGGGTGCCCAGCATGGGCTAGCATAGTCCATAACTGAGCGAATATATTGTTTGTATATGAGTGATGTTGTTTCCTGCTGGTGTCCAAAGTTTGTGCCTGTTAGTATCCTAAGCGTGTTAAGTCTTGACGTACATTTATTTTTAATGTTCTGAATGTGGTTTGCAAAAGATAATGATGTGTTTTGTGTGACCCCAAGTATTTTGGTCCTGTGAGTGTGTGGAATGTTGGTGCTGTTTAGTGTAAGCTGTAGAGTTATCTGGTGTTCTTTTGTGTTGCTTGTTAGCAATGTGATGGTTGATTTTGTGGGCGCTACTTTGAGCCTGTTGTGTGTGAGCCAGTCTTGTACAGTATACTGTTTATGTATGTTTGTAGGTTATTTGTAGCGATGTCGATGTTGTTGTGGGTGAATGTTAGAGTGATGTCATCTGCATATGATGATAAGGTAAGCTTGTCATCTATGGGTATTGGAATGTCATGCATGTATAAGTTGAACAGAGTTGGTGAGAGAACAGAGCCTTGAGGGACCCCGTTCGGAAAAAGTTTGTTTTTGGATGACTTGCCATTAAATGTGACATGTGAGTATCTTCCTGAAAGATAGTTGCTCAGCCACCTTTTGGTGTTATTGTGCATGTTTGTGTTGAGTATTTTGTTTATGAGAGGGAAGCGTGGGATAGCATCAAATGCTTTACTAATGTCTATTGTTGCTAATAGTGTACGTTGAGCTGGTCGTCTGGAGTTGATGCCATCCATGATGTGCTGCGTGAGGTTAGTGAGTAATGTCGTGGTTGAGTGGTGAGTGCTGAATCCATGTTGAGTAGGTGACAGTGGTATGTGTGGGTTGGTGATTTGTAAGATTAGTCTTTCTGTTACTTTGGAAGGTGTGCATAGTAAAGTAGTGGGTCTATAGGAAGCTGGTTCTGTTGGATTTTTGTTTAGTTTGAGTTGTGTAATAATTTTACCTTGTTTCCATATGTTAGGAATAATACAGTGTTGGAATGAATATGTGCTGATGTTTGTGAGAGCTAGTATTCCATGTGGGCCCAAGTGTTTAAGGTGTATGTTAGATATATTGTCTGGTCCACTGGTCCAGTAGCCTTCGAATTCTTAATGTTTTTGATGATCTTGGTGGTCTGGTCTGTATTGAAGGGTGTAATGGTCGTGTCGAGTCTGTAGGTTTTCTTGTGTCTGGCTGTTTGTCTGTCTGCGTGTTTCTGGTTGTTGTCTCTGTTTAAGTGACTTATCTTTGCGTAGTGATTAACTAGAATGTTTGCTTGTTGTGTATATGTTGGGATATTATTTTGACTGCGACAGATAGCCGCGTGTGAGGCGTGAATGCCGCTGTTATAGTGGGTAATGCTGTTTATAGTCTTGTATAGCCTGTATACAGTGATGGGCAGTATCTAGATACATGTATCGCCGATACGTATCGATCGATACTTTTGTATCGGTATCGGTATCGCTTTAGCTACTTGACAAAAGTATCGATTTATCGGTATCGCTAAGGTCAATTTTCTTAAATGTATCGAAAAAAATCGATACTTCGATACATCGATACATTAATAAGAATTTTTAAATATTTAAATAGATGTTATAATATGACTACTGAGTTATATTTATGAATATACATAAATAATAATATTATTAAATATTTATTTAATGACAGTACTACTCTACTGGTCACGTCACACAGTACGGCGCAACGTTTAAACACGTTTGTACTTGTGTTATTGAGATCAATTAACCATAATATAGAAACATTGTTAGCTGTAGAGAAGAAGCTGGAGCGTTTGAATTCGGAGGCATTGCGTCATTGTCAGCCACTTCTCAATGCAGTCACAGTAGGGTTCACTAAGCGGTTTGAAAAGTTTCTGTGCCTTGATGCGTCGCATGAGTGTAAAGCAGCAATACTGGCATCGTCTTCAAATCCTTTGTTCAAGTTAAAGTGGATGACAATAAAAGGCAAATTTAATACTAACATTGTCAAAAAGAGGGTTCAAGAAATGTTGGTTAATGCTGTTAAGAGCCTCAGCGAGCAGACCCCCCAGCAACAACTAAGTGATGCTGCATCTGACGGAAGTGCAGATGATTTCTTCTGTTATGAGTCTGCTTCCACTAATGTCTCTGCAACCCAAAATTCCACTGAGATGGAAGTTTTACAGTATCTGGGTGACGGAAGTCATTCTCTCCAATCTCTGAGGCAGTACCCAGGAATTCTACGGGTCTTCCTGAAGTATAACACACCACTACCATCCTCTGCTCCTGTAGAACGGTTGTTTAGTTTGGCTGGTCACATTCACGCTCCAAAAAGGAATAGACTGTCTGACCAGATGTTTAGCCAGCTGGTATTTTTGAAGGGTAATAGTAATTAGTTTTAATTGTTAGTGTAATATTTTCAGTCATTCATGTATCCTACAAAATTAAAACATACTTTCATTAAATAAAGCAATTGTTTTTATTTACATCTATAAAACCCATTAAAATGTCGTTGATTTTACTTACAGTGCGTACAAATTACTAGTATAAACAATAATATCTAATACCGACATATTAAATGAATAATTATAAAAATGTACCGGCGATACATGTATCGGCGATGCATGTATCGGTATCGCTTAAGACATCTAGAAAGTATCGGCGTATCGGTATCGCCTAAGACGTTCTTCATGTATCGATGTATCGGTATCGCTTTAGCGATTTTCATGTATCGATGCCCATCACTGCCTGTATATATATCTGTGGAGTGGTCTCGTATTGTTATGAATTCCCTAAATGTTTCTGTTTGTTTTTCTTTAAGTTTGTTGTTTATTTCTGTGTTGAGCTGTTGTATCTGCTGTTTTATGGCTTCTGTGTGTGGTGTTTGTGTGTTATGTTTGAGGTTATTACGTTGCCTTGTGAGATGGGCTATTTCTCTAGTGTAATTTGGGTTGTATTTCCTAATGTTACCCTTGGGTATGTATTTGTTTGCATTATTGATGATCTGATTAAATGTCTTGAGTGTTGTATTGATGTTTATGATAGGTGTGCTGTTTAATGAGGTGAATTGTTCCTCAGTCTGTATTTTGAACTGTTCCCAATCAGCTTTCTTGTAATTTCTGTAAGTGTGCCTAAGGCTGTTGGGGCAGAGTGTAGAACGTGTTGTAATGATGATGGGCAGGTGGTCTGATGACAGTTGTTTTTCTGTTCTCCAGTGTGTATGTGTTGCTAGTGAGGGGGAACAGAGCGTTATGTCTGGGGAGGAGTTTGAGTAAGTATCCTGCTTGATGTGGCATGTGTGTATGTTCTTCTGTATTGTTAAGAATGAAGAGGCTGTTTAGTTGTGTGTCTATGTTGGCGCCTCTGGTGTTGCTTTGGTTGTGCATGTACCAACTAGTGTCTTTAGTGTTAAAGTCTCCTCCTAAGATAACATTAGTGAGAGAGGCCAGATTGTGTAACTGTGGATTGTAATTGGCTGGCACCTGAGGTGAACTATCTGGTGGGATGTAAATGTTGAT
This sequence comes from Bathynomus jamesi, assembly GCA_023014485.1. Lineage (NCBI taxonomy): Eukaryota > Metazoa > Arthropoda > Malacostraca > Isopoda > Cirolanidae > Bathynomus > Bathynomus jamesi. Next base: position 1,110,850 of record JAJOZX010000868.1, read on the forward strand.
GAGTGTGGTGCTGTCTTTTGCGAGTGTTTTAATGTTAACTGCCTGTATTTCTATCGTGTTATCTGCTTAGATTGTGTTTGTAATGTTTTGGGTTGCATCATTGTAGCTAATGCTTTTACGTATGTAAGTGATGAGTCCACCCCTGTGACCCCCAGTACGATCCTGACGGATCGCCGTGAAGTCAGAGGTGGTGGGTGTTTTGTGTGTACGTTTTAGTTTCGTTTCTTGTATAAGTGCTATGTGAATGTTTTGTTTGTGTACGAATTCCCTAAGCTGCATGATTTTGTTTGTGAGGCCATCTACGTTGTACTGTAATATGTTAATATTATGCTTCTGTATGTGTCTCATGGTCCTATTGTGTCTATGTCTTTGTGTATGGTAACATGTGTAAGTTGTAGTGGGGCCTGGATTAGTCTTAATGTCGCCGGAGAGTAAGAGTAGTCCGGGGAGCACGCAATTGCTCCCCGTAAATGAAAAACTAGCACGCTGGTATAGGTCCGGCCCCGGAAGCCGATCGGCACTCTGACCGTGCCACATAAAACAGGCCGTCGACTGCCAGTCTGGTCAACCGTAGACAGCCCGCTGCACGGAGATTTGAGGAAGTTTGGCCACCAGCGCGTTGATGTTTCGGTTTGACGTCGCCTCTTCTTCGCGTTGATGTGTCCCGCGCTGGAGGATACAGCCACTGTTAGAAGCTTCCACGTCAGCTGCTAACTTTTGGTTTTAATACTGTGTAGATACAGTTATTACTGTGAATCTATTAAAAGAACATTCTCTGTTATTTTGTGCTTATCCTTCGTCTGCAACTTTGTGTTGCTCTCTTTGTTGGAGTTCTGAAAATGTATTGCCCGCCTGTCCGCTAAATTGCTCAAATATTGACTCTGTTTCTTCTGTTTCTTTTTCCTTTAATTTTCACTAGAAATATGTTTAAGATTCAATACAGAAATCTTCTTGGGGAGAATTTAGCACCACAAAGTTAAAACTGTGAAGCACAAAATGTAAAGTTTCAATAACATAATCAGGTACTTTCCTTATGCGAACTTTCTTCAGAGTTTTTTCATATACTGTGAATATCTTCAGAGTTTCCTTCTTAATTAATCTGATACTTCTGGTCATGTAGATGTTTGTGTTTGTGTGCGGAGTGGTCGTCCTCGCTTAGGTAGTAGTGGGGGTCAAACATTAAGATCGGATTATGAGTGTTCTTGCGTCGATCATCAATGCGTCGATCATCAATCGGTGAGGGTGGTGACGGAGAAGATGGTGGAGTTGGAGGAGATGGTGGAGTTGGAGGAGATGGTGGAGTTCCACTGAGTGATCCTCTAGAAGGGGTTTCTCCAGGGTCTGGTTCCGATGGGACTTTCGGTTGTGGGACCTCTTCTTGTTCAGAGATTGGCTCGAGTACTGGTGGTATTGCGAGGTACCAATCTTCATCACAAGTAGTGGTTACTGCGGTGACTACTTCGGTTTTGTGGTCCCTGCTGGATTTGTTAATATCTTGATCTTTCGAAGGGTAGGCGGAACGAACCCCTGGCAGGTGTTTTTTGGGAAGGTGTTTGGCAGCTATCTTCAAACTATCAGCGTGAATGATGTTTAGTTTAGAATGGTCTCGGAGGTCGAGATCTTCGTAACGGTTCTTTCCGAGGTTTTTCATAATCCTATATGGGCCATCCCATTTTGGGTATAATTTGCGATGAGCACTTGGCGGTTTGACGCTCTTTATTAACATCGCATACCGACGATTATAGTCCGTTGACGGGGATGACGCCGATATTGCTCTTGCTCCATCTGTTTGTTTCGTTGGTCGAGGGCATATCGGATTACGTATGTAAAATTTTTTGAAAGATCGTTCAACTAGTTGCTGATTTGCTTCTGCCATCTCGGAAGGTGTTAGAACTGCCGGATCGACTGGGTCAGGCAAATCAAAAGGTAACCGTTTGTCGTAGTGATATAGGACGAAATGAGGGGTGTCCCCGATGGACACGTTATAGCCGTTGTTGATGGCTGTTTACACCATGGGGAGGGAATCATCCCATGTACGGGAGGATGCATCGCCAACGTGGCGGAGGGCTTCTAAGATCTTCCGATTGTGCCTTTCCACTAAGCCGTTTGCCTGCGGATGGTATGCCACAATGTGTGTTTTTAATTTTACACATGTTACAGAGTGACTCGAACAGTTGGAAATGAAACTAACGGCGTTATCCGAAATTAGGATGGAAGGAGTGGTATGGTTTTGGATGACGCGTCCCACTAGGGTTCTTGCCACAGTTTCCGAGGTCTGGTTTGGAATGGCAACTACTTCGCTGTAACTCGAGAAGTAGTCTGTAAACAGAATGATGTACTGGTTTCCCTTTGATGTTTTGGGGAATGGTCCCAGTATGTCCATTCCAGTTCTTTGCCAGGGCCGTTGGCATACTGAATATTTATGCATGGGAGCTGTGGACGGTACGTTGCCTTTACGTTTTAAACAAGACGGGCATTCAGCGATGTATTCATGTACCTTTTTGTTCATTTCGGGAAAATGGTATCGCTTCAAAAGACTCTTCATGGTGCGATCCGGCCCCATGTAGCCATACAAGGTGAGTCATGACAAAGTCCGATGGCTATATCCACGAGATCCTTTGGTATTTTCACGAGGTCGTTTCCATCTTCGTTCCTAAAATGTACGAGCCCATCTTTTAGGTTGTACTGTTCTTTTACCATCGATGGTTCCTTTTGCTCCAGGCGAGCCCGAAGGTTCTGGGTGTATTGGTCCTGTTCTTGGGAGTATGGCAGACATTCGTGGTCGGACACAGGAAGAGTTTCTATCTTATTCACTTGGGTGTCAGGCTTGAATCTCGACAATCCGTCTGGAATAACTTGAAGTTTTCTGGTTTGTATACGATTTTTGCCGCAGTTCTGAATCAACAGAGCCCATCTACTCAACCGTCCTTCAAGTAGCTTGTCCCTGAAGAGATACGTGAGTGGCTTATGGTCAGTTTTGATGGTTACATTGTAGCCGTAGACGATATTTCGGAATTTTTCAAGGCCCAATATACCGCTAGGGCCTCTCGGTCCGTAGTGGAATAATTTCGTTGAGGTCCAGAGAGAAGCTGACTGGCATAAGAAATGGGTAATTCCACACCATCTATATCCTGTAATAGGACGGCTCCTAGTCCATAGGAGGAAGCATCTGTGGCTATGACAAAGGGTTTGGTGTAATCGGGATATGGAGGATGG
>JAJOZX010000869.1:5000-7500 GCA_023014485.1 Bathynomus jamesi
ACGTATAATATAACTTGAATGTTTGGGGGAGAACAGTTGAAGGTTAAATTTCCCCCCTTTTTTTTAAACACATGATCAGATGTTTTTTGAAAGATTTCAACTAAAAACAATAAAAAAATAAAAAAATAAAAAAGAACAACTATCGCTGATTCTACATTCCTGAAAGCGATATAATTTCGTATTAGCACATAAGCACAATTTTGAGTACATGACTGAGTACGTATTAATTTTGGTTCATTACAATTACGATTACAATTACCAATTAATTCATATTCACTTATTATTGTTTTAATTACAATTCCATTAAAGTACATTCTTACATTATAAATTAAATCATTACATTTAATTAGTTTCACTGAAGTACATTACAAGTTATTGTTCATTACAGTTTCATTAAAGTACATTACATCAATTACATTATATTAAAGGATTACATTTAATTACAATTTTAGCAAATAGTTAATTGACATATCTACTACTGAAATAATATGCTATAATGTTATAAATTCGAATCAAAGCGAAAGGAGACCTTTTTTATCTTAGAAGCGTTCAAATTATGCTGGGATGAGTGGAATTTCTGATAATAACTTACTAAGCATTTATGAATATCTTGCGAGGGTTGAACGCACTTTTTTTTAAAAATAATACGAGAACGTATTTTTGCGTTTTAGAACGAACTGCGAAATTTTGCGTTTCATAGATTGACGCGAGTAAAAATAGACTGATAAGTTGATAGGGCATAAGTAGACAATAGGTAGATGAATGAATAAGTAATAAAATTAATAAAGGATAGCGGTCAAGCTAAAATATGGACGTATGGGGGCGTGGATATGGTCGAATAATAGTTATATTTATACTACATAACATAAATAATGACTTCTATAGGGTGTACAGTTTTTATTATGATGATATATAAATTTTCATACATTGAATACTAGAGATATGATGAAGGGAAATTAATGACGGGAAAATGTGACGTCACAGCTATTGAACTTGTACGCACAGCACGAATCACTGTTAGGAAGATTTACAAGAACGAATTAGAGAGACAGAGTGGGAACGTAAAGGGAATAGTTATTTTGTGGCGTCATAGTGTATAAGTCATTATTACAAATCGAAATTTTACCCAAAACTCGCTTCTGCGATTTTGGCTTCTTATGTAAAAATGGACATTCGAACATAAAACTATTGTTCATTGTTCACTTTTTACATATATATATATATATATATATATATACACACACATATATATATATTATATATATTATACATATATATAATATACATATATATCCCCGCAAGGGGGTTCTAAGCTCGTGCTCTTGAGTGCTCTTTGTGCTCGTTTGTACGTGCTTGTTCCTGGAGGTTTCACGTGCGCCCTCCCGGCCCTAGCACCCAAGGATGATGGGGCTCGACCCTGCAGTCCTTGGTCTTTTTCCACTTCGACTGTCCCCTCCACCCTTTCTTTTTCCTCTGTCTTTCCTCTCACTTTTTCTTTGTTTTTCCGCTGAGATATGCCCTTTAAATAGAGGCGAATCGGTTCTTCCCGAACTAAAAAAAAAAAAAAAAAAAATACATATATATATATATATACATATACATATATATACATATACATATATACATATATACATATATATATATACATATATATATATATACATATATAATATACATATATATATATATATATACATTAATATATATATATATATACATATATATATATTATATACAGTATATACACATATATATATATATATATATATATATGCATTTAACTGCAATGACCACGCAGTATATAAATGAATAGAAACGACATAAGTATGAAGGAACGTTTCTGCACACGAGGAAGAGAAATCACGAATAAATGAAAAATGAGGCGAACCGCCCGGGAATCGAACCCAGGGCCTTCCAATTGCCGGTTGGATGCGCTACCATTACACTACGGACCTCGATCATTCACAAATCGAAATTCTCCTACATAGGGCAGAAACCAATGCCCTGAGAGTGCACCCTCGCAAATCGTGAATATTTGCATTTAACTGCAATGACCACGCAGTATATAAATGTGATTCTCTTCCTCGTGTGCAGAAACGTTCCTTAATACTTATGTCGTTTCTATTCATTTATATACTGCGTGGTCATTGCAGTTAAATGCACATATTCACGATTTGCGAGGGTGCCCTCTCAGGGCATTGGTTTCTGCCCTATGTAGGAGAAATTCGATTTGTGAATGATCGAGGTCCGTAGTGTAATGGTAGCGCATCCAACCGGCAATTGGAAGGCCCTGGGTTCGATTCCCGGGCGGTTCGCCTCATTTTTCATTTATTCGTGATTTCTCTTCTAGTGTGCAGAAACGTTCCTTAATACTTATGTCGTTTCTATTCATATATATATATATATATATATATATATATATATATATATATATATATATATATATATATATAAATATACGTGTAGGGTGGGCGGAAAGTAGCTCCCTATTTTGGATTGG
>JAJOZX010000869.1:12500-17500 GCA_023014485.1 Bathynomus jamesi
ACTACTAAATATATAAAAGTGGCCGGTGGCCACCCAGGACCACCTCCGATTTGATTTATTTTTTGCATACATACTTCTACCAACAAGTGTAACATTTGAGGGAATAGACATTAAAATCCAACAACCTTTTGAAAATCATGGGGCGTTTAATGCACCCTAATATATATATATTATATATATATATACACATATAATATATATACATATATATATATATATGTAAAAAGTGAACAATGAACAATTCCTACACCATCATTATATGGATTCATTGTCTTCATGCAGTACTTATGTTCTTATAGTTTTATGTTTGAATGTTCATTTTTACATAAGAAACCAAAAATAGCATAAGCGAGTTTTGGATAGAATTTCGATTTATACTTTATTCATTACTGTATTTCTCTAATTCATCTTTTCTAATAATGACTTATACACTATGACGTCACAAAATAACTTTCTCCTCTTTACGTTTCCCATACTTTGTACACTGAATCACGTTCTTAGTATTTGGACATCTTCCGTATTCAATGTATGGTAAATTCTTTAGTAATAATGTTGTAGTGTTATGTAGTATAAATATCATTATTCAACCATACTCATTCTTACATTCATGTTCTTTCTTGACCGCTATCCTTTATTAATTTTATTACTTATTCATCTACCTATTGTCTACTTATGCCGTATCAACTTATCAGTCTATGTTTACTCGTGTCTATATTACGCACACAACCTATTGTGTGACGAATGATATGTGTACACTACTGTGTGCAGTCGTACATGTCTATTGACGATCATGATTACGTACATGTATTCTTTTTACGTTTTATTTTCTTTTATTATTTCACCTCTCGCAAGTTGTTTATTATTGCTGAGACGAAGGTTCGAATTCCGATTATGTCGTCAAAAGCGAGCATCTGAATTCGAATTCTTCTCTCTTGCCTCTGCTACCAATTTATAACGTTAAGATGTGATGTTATATTATTATAATATACCATATTGTTCCCTGCCAGGCTACTGGTTACTATCTACTTAGGCACATAGTTATCCACGTTCTCATTACCTGTACTTACTACTTCTACCTAATTGTCATTAAAATTCCGTTACTTATGTGTTACGTTATCATTAATGTCCGTGTACTTTCAAATGAAAAGTACACCGTATTCTTTCTCCGCTTTCCTCATCGCTGGCTAATTAGACTTTCAAACTATAATAACCAACCATTCTTCTAATAATATTTGACATAATTTGGCGTAATTATTGTTAACTATAAATATATAACATTGTTGTTAATCCCCTGTAAATTATAGAACAACGGAGAACTCTCCATTATTTAAATTGTATTACCTATTCAGATTACTTCAGTATTAAATATGTCAATTAACAAATTGCCAAAATTGTAATTAACTGTAATACTTTAATTTAATATAACGTAATGTACTTTAATGAAACTGTAATTAATAATAACTTGTAATGTACTTCATTGAAACTGTAATTAAATGTAATGATTTAATTTATAATGTAAGAATGTACTTTAAAATGGAAGTGTAATTAAACAATAAGTGAATATGAAGTAATCCATAATTGTAATCGTAATTGTAATGAACCAAAATTAATACGTACTCAGTCGTGTACTTAATTTGTACTTGTGTGTACTATTACGAAATGATATCGCCTTCATAAATGTAGACGGCGAAAAAATATACAGTTTTTATTTTTATTTTTTTTATTGAAATCTTTCAAAACATCTAATCATGTGTTTAAAAAGGGGGGAAATTTAACCTTCAACTGTCCTCCCCCAAAACATTTAAGTTTATATTATACATGGACTTCTTCATTAGACTTCATATTAGCACCTCATTAGGACTCCTTTGTTAGCAGCCTTGCTGCGGGGAGGGGGCAGAGGCCCCTTGCCTTCTTAATATTTTTAGATTCCGGCCTGAGCCATGGTCGAAAGAGGTCGAACCTCTACCCCTGTAAATTCAGAGCAGTACCTGTATATTTTTAAGAAGTAAATGACCGTAACAGAAACTTTTTATTTTTCCCTTCGAGCCGTGCTCTCTTCAGAACTTAGTCAGAAAAGTCGATAATTTTAGTATCAGAGTATTATAGAGAGAAGAATTAAAAATTGGCGACCCTTTGCCCAAATTAAGAGACAACCCAAGCACCATAGAAGATATTGGCATAAAAGTCTGGCGTCTGTACCCAAGAGTTTAACAGAGTGGCGACCGAAAAGAATTAGAATGTTATAGAAGAAATATCCGTTGCTTGCCTCCTAACCAGAACCCCCGTCGATTCCGAACCGACTCAGGGCCATAGACGGAGGGGTTAACATATACACACATTATATATATATATACATATATATATATATATATACATATACATATATATACATATACATATATATACATATACATATATATATACACACATATATATATATATATATATATATATATATATATACACATACACATATATATATATATATACATACACATATATACATACACATATATATATATATATATATATACACACATATATATATATATACACACATATACACATATATATATTACACACATATACACATATATATATACATATATACGCATATATATATACACATATATACGCATATATATATATATATATATATATATATATATATATATATATACACACACACACACATATATATAGCTCGAAATTTTGAGTACAAATCGCGCGATATTATAGTTCCTCTTTATAAATCATTAGTTAGACCCCATTTGGAGTACGCGGTCCAATTTTGGAATCCGCATATGCGCAAAGATATAGACAAAATCGAAAGGGTTCAAAGACGAGCAACTAAGATGATTCCGTCTCTTAGGTCAAAGTCGTACGAGGATAGGCTTAAGGAGTTAAAATTGACTACTCTCGAGACTAGGAGGTTAAGGGGTGATCTAATCCAGGTTTTCAAAATTATGAATGGGTTTGATAACGTAGATAGATAGCTTTTTCGAAATATCTCAATATAATAGGACTAGAAATAACGGGTGTAAGTTGACAAGTAGAAGGTTCGAGACAGCAGTTGCGAAAAACTTTTTTACGCATAGAATAGTAAATAGCTGGAATAGTTTGCCGGTAGAAGTAATTAGTAGCACGTCTATAAACATGTTTAAAAATCGATTAGACGCGCATGTTGATAAAAAGGGTATAGTTTAAGGTAGTAAAATTAAGGCTTTGTGGGGATAGATCCCACAGCTCAACACAAATGTTGTGGGATATAGGGAGGCAGCGTCTTGGGTTAGGGGATACTCTCTGTCCTTACACACCCCATTTAAAGAGATTCCTCTGCCGAGCGGTGCCCCCCATAGTACTGTGAGGTATTGAAAAACTCATGATCTTCACTTGCCCCACAAACACCTTTAAATGGGAGACCCATAATGGGTGCACACACATTTCTACATTACTGTACAGTCCTTACAGCCACACCTACACTTTTCCTCGTAAGTGTATATATTGTAATGTAAATGGTTGTAAATTTTGACTTGGTCCGCAATCGATATGGACCGTGACTTGATGGATACCATAATGAAATTGACTGGTTTCTTTGGATCTGATATATTTGCATGTCCGTTATAAATAGATATAGTGTAACATTTGTGGATAGTAGTCTATTATGACTTGATCCTCTGGATCCAGAGATTCTATCTTTAGTTTTAAATCGATAAATTATTAGTTTTAAATTGATAATTATTTAGTTTCGTAAAAATTGGTCGTTGCCAAATTACCGGCAGTTTTTACATAAATTTCTAATGTTCTTGTGGTTCGGAACCCACGTAAAATTGTAGGTCCCCTCCGCCACCACGGAGGACATACACAATACACGATTACGAACACAGTTATGTAGACCAGCCATGAGTGGATCCTAGGGTCTTTGTTGGTCTGAAACATAACATTATAACATATACACATATATATATATAATATACACCCATATATACACATATATATATATATATATATATACACCCATATATACACATATATATATACACCCATATATATACACACACATATATATATATACACCCATATATATACACATATATATATACATATATACATACATATACATGTATATATACATACATATACATGTATATATACATACATATACATATATACATACATATACATGTATATATACATACATATACATGTATATATACATACATATACATGTATATATACATACATATACATGTATATATACATATACATGTATATATACATACATATACATGTATATATACATACATATACATGTATATATACATACATATACATGTATATATACAGGGTGGGGCACGGGAACCAAGTGTTTTTGGAATAATCAGGAAAATTATATTTATTTTTGTAAAGAAAATATATTGGTAGACAACATTCGTAAGAACATAGCATTTCATGTCATAATAATCATGTACCGAAAATTATATCTGGCATATGATGTCCTTGGCCGTCGACGCATTGTTGAAGGCGTTTACGAAAATTGGCCTCCACTCTTCCAGCAGGTCTCTGTTGATTTGGATGATTTGTTGACGGATCGCTTCCTTCAATGCATCTAATGTACGGGGCTTGTCCTCGTAGACACGTGACTTGAGGTACCCCCATAGAAAGAAGTCACATGTGGACAAGTCAGGGGACCGAGGGGGCCATGCAATGTCACCAAATCTCGAAATGAGATGGTTGGGAAACAGGGGGCGAAGAACAGCCATTGACGCTCTGGCGGTGTGTGGCGTGGCCCCATCTTGCTGAAACCACAAATGTCGACGAGCAATACGCCTTCTTCGTAACTCAGGGATGAAAAAGGTGTTCACCATCTCAATGTAACGCCCAGATGTTATGGTAACGGTAACCCCATTTTGTTCGAAGAAATAGGGACCGATGACGCCAAACTTTCCCACGCGCACCAACTGTAACCTTAGGGCTATGCAGCGGTTTTTCATGGAGTT
>JAJOZX010000869.1:22500-25000 GCA_023014485.1 Bathynomus jamesi
TGACAAAACTGGTAATCTTTAAGTCATTGGGGTTTTGCAACATTCGGGGGTCCACCTTTCTTGCCCTCACTTTTCGAGGAGGCGCGTGGTGAAGGTTGTGGAGCATTAGAACCTTATCATCTTCAGTCACGAGGTTTGAGAAAAAGCCAAATCCTACAAGATCCTCACTCAAGTACCAACCATGGTTCTGAAGTTTTTTGAGGGCTGTAGCACCCACTTCCTTATCAACCTGGATCTTGTAGATATGTAGCATCTTGAGGAGGGCCAAATCATTTGCTGGAGCATCAATTCCAAATGGAGATGTATACCAAGCTTGAAGATAAACTGTCACTGAAAAGGCGTTTATTCGTATCAGAGCTTGTTTTTCATGAGGGGTGAGAAGGAATTGGTTCCTAAATAAGTAAATTTTTAAGGAATAGATGCCCTTTCCCATCCATCTAGCTCTGCTGTAAGCTCCTGGGTAGTGGAATCTGCTATCAGAGCCTTTATTTGTTTTAGGCATTGGACAACCAAGGAAGATAAGTGCAAGTTCTAAGTATTCCCTGTAGTCACCTCGAGTGTGGCCCTCTTGAAGTTTGGAGTTGATGAAAGAAATAAGCTTGTCTCTGTGCTTCAAGATCCAATGATCTAACGATTCTGAGGCGAGATCATTGGGTTCATAGGGCTTGTAATTCTGCTGATCAATGTTATCCCAACAATCTCTGAATCGATTGAATAAGGGAATTTGTGGACCCGAAGAAGAGAAAAACATGTCAAAAACTGCAGTGATAAGAAGCTCGTGGATATGGTGGCGGCATGCCAGAAAAGAGTGATATCTCTGAAGGGCCTTTTGGATGATGGTACAAGCCCCAGCATGGATACCTGTATTGCTTGCAGTAGTATCAAAACAAAGGCCTGCTACCCACTCATTTACTTGTGGCCATTGCTTCAAGACATCTAAAACTGCTCTCCCCATTTCTTCTCCCGTCCCAGAAATAAGCTTTGGAATAGACCGTAATTTTTCTAATTCGCCTGCACCAGTCACAACAATGGGCATTACATCAATCTTACCCCCATGCATGGATGGAAGAAGCTTTCCATCAAAATGAATTATTAAAGGGGTATTTGGTTGGAAACTGGCTTTAATGTCTTCTCCCATCTGCATCCGTGTTGATCGCCGAGACCTGTAGATAGAGGATGATGAAAGTGTGATCTCTTCAATTTCCACTCCAGCAGCTGAAAGGGCAGGTGCCACAATGTGCATAGCAGCTCTTGCAGATGTTCCAGTGCGGTCCAGAGCAGCCAAGAACTTTTTATCCCTAACAATTACACCTGGTTCAAGCTTCTCCTTTTTTGAAGATGATGATGAGAGTGCTCTGTAGAACAATTCATCACCAGATGATTCTTCACTTCCTCCTGAACCGGAATTTTCACATTGGTTGAGATCCACAACATTTGTCAATTGCCTCATTTCTTCCTTTGATTTCCTGCGGTTTTTCCATTCTTTCCATGCTTATCTGTCGTGCTTTTGCCTTTCTTGAAAACTCCTTGTCTTCTGGACCAATAATCATTTTCCGATCGTTCCTTCGATCCTTAAGAAAATCTTTATCCTCCTGCAATTTTATTTCTGTTTCCACTTCTGAATGAGCTACATCGAAAAGCTTCTTTAAGCTGGTGACAAATTCTGCTTCATTCTTCTCTTTGGTAGGAGTTCGTCGAGTTCGGTTCTTGACCAGCCCTTCATGCTTATTGTAAAGCCTTTTAAGCTTTGAGACAATATAAGGCTTGTGGGATGTAATTAAGGAGGCTTTTTCCCACATAGCAATAACTTCGTTGGCTACAGTTGCGCAAGCTACAGACATTTTTCTTTCCCACCTTAATGTGATAAAAAAGACGTTTAAGGACATCACTGTTAGTTGGAAGCTGCTTCTCAGAAAAACCCTCTTCCAGCACTTGTCCGACCAACCAGACTTCACACTTGTTTCTGGTTTTTGCCATAATTCTGAGGGAAAAAGTTTTACCACCTGTTAGTCTTAATAATAATATAATATAATCATTAATCACTCACCTAAATTATATTATGACTTGATTACTGTAAGAAAGTTGTAAAGTAACATGAAGTAACCTTTCTAGAACAGTAAACTTGTGAAAATATCAGTAATTATAGATGAAAAAGCAAATAAAACATCATATAATCCATAAAGGGAAAAAATGGAAATTCTAGAATAGTTATCCTGAAGGAAGAACTTTCTAGAATTCTCTCTAAAGAATATAGGGGGGTTACTGGACCATTCCTGAAAATGACCTACTTATCTTCCAATTTTATTTATGAATTTTATATACCAAATTTAAGAGGACATCACAAAATAAATAAATATATTTTCCAGAAAAATGAAAATTTTCTCATAAGGGGTAAAATAGATATGCACTGAGGGGTGGGATAACAATAAGCTCTTGTCTTAATATTTTGCATGAAGTCTTTGTTCATGACATATTACTTTTTTAGTATGTGTGCGTTGAG